>WAAD01035884.1:226510-245247 GCA_013389945.1 Fregata magnificens | reverse complement strand
AATATAGGTCTAGACAGAGGTTTTGTAGATATTGGGCAATATTTCTTTTTCAACCTTTGCAACCTCATAATTGCATGACTTCTCCCTGACGTTAACGGGAGTTACTCATTCATAAGGAGAAAAGAGCACGTTCCCACCGCCTTGCTTTAAAATGTGTCCAGTAGATAATATGAAAGGCTTTCTAGTCCTAATGATTTTTTTCCCCCCCCTCATGTTTGTTTTAAAAAGTATTCGTCTGCAGGGGGTTGATCCAAAGCCCATTGAAGTCAGTGGGAATTTTTCCATAGAATTCAATGAAGTTTGGATCTGGTCCTTAGATTAGCTCCGGGAGGTAGCCTTCTCATTTTTTGCAGCTGTCCTTGGGGGCGTTGGAGGAGAGCTGTTGCACTGTCAAGTCCATACAGTGCGGAGCATGCTATTGATTACAAAGCAGAACTCCTGCAAAATTTCAGCTGGAAGGGGGTAGGAGGTTCTGCCTAATAATCAATAGCACAATATGGCACTATATCAAGGAATTGGCTTTTTAACAAACACTTTTAAAGCAACAAAGGAGACGAGATGGTTTTCATTTAAATGGCGAACTCCCCTTTATTCTTGGGATTCCAGGCAGATTAGCCCTGGTATGTCCTCGAATGCTGTACTGAACATATTAATGATACTTTCTGTTCTCTTTGCAAAAGCAGCATGCAGAGTACCTGCCTTTTTAAATGTAGGAGTAGAGTCGCATGTTTTTGTAAGTTTGCTTTGTAAAGCACAGTGGTGTGCTGCTCAGCAGCTTGCAAGTGAGAAATCTTGAAAAAGTTAGAAATGAGATAATTTTGAGGGAAGCAAACTGAGGAAGGTAATGATCCTGCATAGCAACTGCTTCTTCCAGTTCTACGTTTTCACAGCGTCCAGTGGCACAAAAGCCCTCTGTCACTCAGGTTTTGGGTCTATACCACTGCTTATATGTTGAATATTTACTTAAGTATCTTATGAAGGTAGGTTCATAAGGACAGGCAGTCCGTGTGTATGCTTAGAGGATATTAAGGTAATGATCCTGATTCAGCCCTGACTTTAAACTTGACGAAGATGCTTGGGCCCATTCTGTTCTTGGCAGCTCCCATACACATTCCTGTCAAGGCAACTCTCTGTAAAAGTTTGCATGGAGCAGCTGGCTGCAGAGGTTTACCAGCTGCGTGTAGCCAGATCTCTGTGCTTGCAAGGAGTCCCACTGATTTTTGCCTTGTAGGCATTGCTCAGGTTCAGCGACAGTTGTGAGGCGAGGGTAGAGCACGTCTTCGAACAAATGTGTACTTGCATCTTCTCCCAAATGTCAAATGAGTATTTTGGTTGTGACGCTGTTGGTAGTAACACTATAATTAGTTAGGCACAGTTATGATTTCATCCAATGACACGGCGTTAAAAACCCCTTGTTTCTCACTGCGCTAGTTGATCGGTAGTGAAACGCAATTGCATAGGCCCATGGATTTTTCCCTTTTTCACTGCTCATGAAAATATGTAACAAAGGCCCCCAAACCTCTGGATCCTGATGTTAAGGTGATATGGGAATCCAAGGGTAAACACTCGTTAGAAGGCAAATGCTCGATAGTGATAATTTTCTAGAAATCAATTATATAAAACATAGTAGTCAGACAAAGCCATAATTCAGTTCCACCTAGTGCAGTCTCTTGTCTCAGGCAGCGGGCAATAGTGTATGGCAGAGTATGAGCACTGGGTGAGCAGGTATTTCCTGTAAGTGTTCTCCTAGCCTACAGAAGTTTGTTGCGGTGGGGCTTCCTGAAGTGTTAGCTTTTACTTAAAATTTGCTGCTGGGGAGTTTTTGTTCCCCTGTCACCTCCCCCAACTTTTCCGTTCCTTTTTTTGGCTGTTAGTATTGATGCTGTCCTGGGGCAGGACTTCCACCAAGGTAAGCATCTCCCTTTTGTCTTGGACCACTCCCTTCGAAGTTCATTTGGCGTCGCCCCATTCAGGCTTGGAAAAGACTGACCTTCCTGGTCACCATCTTCATGACAAAGTTGCATCTCTCTTTCCAAATCTCTACATGTCAGGAAAGTGGGAATTGGAAGAATGAAGCTGAACACTTTTCCTTGTATGTTGGCTTGTTCTGAAACAAAGCCATTATTTTGAAATATTAGTGATTCTATTTACAGAAATCAGTAATACCTGTGTGTTATTAACTTGTACTTCTGTACTAAACAAGTTTCCTGTAACTTAAAGCACATGTATTTTTGAAATCTAGCCCTTGGAATTTATTTAGTTTTCACTGAGAAACTGTAGGTGCTTTATTACTGTCATTTTGTTCTCATCTGATAGAAAGATTGTTCTATTTTATTAATGTTCTTATTTGTCACAGTGACATTATATACAGTAGATTTGTTTGTATCTTTTGTATTTCTGCTTCTTAGGTCACCCAGCCTTCCATAACAAATGTCAAATTCCTCTAAATGTTCAAAATATTTCTTCTCCTCCTCTCCCTCTTTATCTGGCTTGGGTAGAAATTGAATAGAGCTGATTAATGGTTGGGGGGGAGAGGGGGGATTGGAGAAGGGACCGTGTGAACCTTCTAATTACTTTAATCCCTTTTCACATAAAATTGGAAAAAATGAAACTAATTCCCAACTGTAAAATGAAGAAAGCCGCTGGCTCCGAAACAGAAAAGCTGCCTGTAGGGCTCTGGGTGGATGGATGCAGGAGGCTGGCTCGTCCTGGTGCTCCACCAGTGGCGTGGTGGGCTGGTCCCAAGCGGTAAGCTCTTTCGGTGGGCTGGTGGTGTTCCTGCTGATCGCTTACCGACTGACATTTATTAGAGATGGGTTTGATACTTGGGGCAGAGGAATACAGATAGATAAGCACAGGTTCTGTGCTGCATCCTAGGTTGAAGGTTACCTGAGAAGCTGCAGCAATGGTTGAAATAACGCTTCCCGCTGCTGCGTGTGTGCTGTAAGTCCCAGGGATGATACACCGGGGCAGATGTTGAGGAATAGATGTTGGTCAGTACACCGCAGAGAACCTGTGGTGCTGGGGGTAAGCCGTTCCCCCAGCGAAGAGAGGATGGGGTGCTACAGTATTTCTGAAGGCCTTGTGCACCTTCTACACCTCTGCACCGCAGCTGAGAGTGCATGTTTGTTGCGCTTTCGTAATGCTGCTTGGTTTTAACATCCATATTGCCAGTAGGACATACCATATTTAATGTATGCATGCATGTGTATATACATATATGGTGTATGTATACAATAACTAGACATACAGTATGGTTTTGATTTAGCCTTTCCCTTAGTTTGTTTCTCTATCATACGCAACTCTCTGTTCTTGTATGTGCTTGGCGCAGTTGACCATGTTTTTATCTCCAATAGATGAGGTTTTTTCACCATCACTGTGAGATATGAAGGGTCAGTGTCTCTGGGTTTTGTTTAAATGGATTTAGGGAGCCAGTTGGCATTGCCTATTCTTGAAGCTTGATATGTATTTACTTGCACCTATAGATGCATTTAAATCTCACTCCTAAGAGCTTCTTCCCCCTCTGTTGAAGACGTAAATGCTTTCTCTTTTTTTCATCAATAGCTCTACAAAAGAAGGAAATTTATATTTAATGAGGGCCTGTCTCCTGGTGTTTACAAATTCCTCCGTGACGAGCCTACAGCACTAGCACATGGAGACATTTATACTCTAATAGGATTTACCTTTACAAATATCTGAAAACCTTTTAAAGCAGAGATTAAATTGTTTAGCTCAATATTTAATCTGTTACTTCCTCTTTAAAGATGCCCAGTGGAATTTGTCATACACTGAGCTGATAACACATAATATTGATCAGTCATAAACATAAAACAGAGAAATCTCAGGAAGTCTTCTGCAATCCTTTTCTTTTTAATTAAATTTTGATCTGAACTGCTTTTGATTAATTTTCTTATTTGTAAGTATGTGAATTCTGGGGGCAAGCAAGTTTCTTAAGTTGCCTGGCATTGGTCTCTGGTGAGTGGCTTAGCTCAGGAACAGTATGATTGCATTTTTATGGTTTTCAGATATTTAATAGCTTCTTCCTGTCATTTTCTGAATGAGTGAATAAGGTTTAGCCCTCTGGGAGCCAGTGCAGCATCGGAGAGTGGAGAAAATGACTCAGATCTGTGTACTTGACTGATTGCCTTAGTCTTAATTGTTCTCTTAATTAGCTGCAGTAGCAACTGCATCTGGGGAGAGATCACGGTATTGGTAAACAGCTCCACCTTGGAGCCCTGTGTAATGCCTTTTGGAAACATGACAATGAGCTCTGTATCTCCGCTGAGACACAAACCTGCCAAATCTTCAGCCCCTGAAGTCTTTGGTCTCCTCATGTGATCTGTCACTCTCGTCTGCGAGATGCAGGCCCCCAACTGTTTGTTCTTAAACAAATTAAGCTTTAATATGCCAAAAGCCAGCTTTATTGAGCAGAGTGAGGAAGGGGAAAACAAAAGAGTGTTGGCGGAGGGTTGTTCCGACAACTTGAGGGTGTTTCCCAGATTAGAAGTGGGAGAGAGAGATGTGCTTTGGGGAGTCAGGGCAGGCTTGAAATGTTTTATGGTGGGAAGCCCAGGCAAACTGAGGTCAGAGAAGATGCTGCGTGTCAGAGCAACCTTCTTGCTGCGGGTGTCAGTTCAAGTCATCAGCGCAAGGTGCCGGTGCAACCCAGCCACGGCCTCCAAAGGGAGTTATTTGGCATGTCTGTTGAATGCAAAAATATTGTGTGGCAGTTGAATTGACCACCCGTCCAGCTTCACTTCCTATCCACTAAGTGACTCTCTCTGAACTAAGCTCTGGGACTTGCAATGAAGGTTGCGAGGTTTAAGGTTGTGTTAACATTTGAGTAATTTAATCTCTACTTCAGCTTTGTAATCTAGTCTTGCTACAGTACAGACAGAGCAAAATTAGGCATGGTGGATCACTAAAGCTGGCGGGTTTTAAGAGTATCTGCTAATTTTTAGAGCTTTCATTGCTTAATATCTGTTCCAAGATAGAGCCATCCATTTAGACAGTGACATTAAACTGAGGTTTTATTCGTCACCGCATCCACACCGTGAGTACTTATTTCAGTGCCTATGGCATTCCATGCAACATGGCACTGGCAGTAGAAAGTGTGAATTAATGTGATTTCTAAGTCTGACTGAGGCAGATCTGGTTCTGGAGGCAGACAATGACCAAAAAATGTTTGGTCATTTTAAATTAAATTATTCTTTCTGTTCTTTCATCCTGCAAGCAGATAAACCCACTGTAATATTACAATATTCCCTTTTCAATAAACAACATATTCCTTTTTATGTGCTTATCTGAAAGAAGAGAATACTGGTGGATTGTTTGGTTTCGTTGCTGCCAAAAAGAAATGCATGGGAAGGCGTGAAGAGATCACCTGGCTTTCAAAAGACATATTTGTAGACTAGCGGGTATCGCTTTCTTAAGTGCCGCCAGTGCCAGAAGTTATGTGTTTTCTACCCCTCACAGAGGCTTAGTTTATAGCATTGACTGTTGTGTTAATATATTATAACTGAAAACTGATTGTTAGTAAGATTACACTTAGTCTACATAGTTAATCCTATCTCTGTTTAGCAAGAATTTGCGGTTATTGTGCATTGCAGCAGTGTTGGATTTGCAACACTCCTCCTGCAGGAATCTTTTACATATCCTTGCTCCCAAAGCTTTTCTCTGCTGAAGTGCCCTTCGTAGCCAGTACTGAATTGTGTTTGCTCTAAAACTTCTGTTGAATCCCTTGCTGAACTTTTAGCTGCGGAAAGAAGGCATGTTCAGACGAATAATGATCAGATAATGTGTATGGGACAAAAAAGGCCGTTTAGTCAGGTTTGTAGTAGTTAATCCTGAAATTAGTAGTGATGGTTAAACTACATCTTATTATATTAAGGGCAATAAAATTCTGTAGTGAACTATGTATGCCTGAGTCCAGTATCAGCCAGCAGTGGTTAAAATTTTATGGCAAATTAACCCATCCTATGAAACAAGCAGAAATTAAATCTGGATAGAACATGCAAGCTATTTAGGATTCTAAGTCTGGTTTTTCTAGTTTTAAGTTCCTGTCGTAAACTGAAAGGACAAATCAGATTTAAAAAAAAATTATTACTGAGGTGAAAAAAATTAATGCATTCACTGTAACTGTAGCAAGTATCCTTTTGGCTGTTCTGCGAGCAACATAAGCATGAAAACCATCTGCAGCTGCAACAGAGAGATGTGGGGTAAGAGGACATTCAACAGGGCACTCGAGTTTGGAGGAAGGTGGCTCCAAACAAGGTTGTCCTTTCCTTGTTTCTGCGTAGCCCATCTGATAAAACTGATGACAGATGTAGACGTGATGTGGTAGGCACTGAAAGAATAAATGAAGTGTATTGAACTGCACTGAAGTGCAGGGCTCTGAGATCAAGATTAGTTAGAATGTGTAGAATAATAGAGCTGAATAAAACATTGAATTCTGTTTGGTGGGGGGTTTTTTGTTGTTGTTGTTTTTGTTTAAAAAGAAAAAAAAAATCACGTGCTCCGAGTTAACCTTCCTCCCAATACAGCAATGAAGTGCACTCAGTGACATGAAACCTTTAAACAGGGTAATAGCAAATACATGTTTGTACCCAGCGCTGCTCCCAGGTAATGCTGAGATCCTGGAGGTTGGCTGTTGGCTGCAGAAGGTCTGGTGCTGGTGCAGCTGCTGAGAGCACCCACAGGCAGTGAGTTGTTGGAGTAGGACTCTGCCTTGCCAAGGGGCCCCTTGGCCCAGCACCGGGCAGCAAGCAGCACCCACTGCCGGTTGTTGGAGCGGGCTGCCTTCGTGGGGTTTCGCCTCGGCCAACTGAGAAGCCTCGTGAGCAGGGTTCCAGCTTCTTTGGGGAACTGTATGACAAATATGACCAAATGGGTTTCATGGGACGTCTCTATTCCTTGTATCATTAGCATGATGTGATTGAGTGGATTATCCTGAGGTGCCAGCAGTTACAATGAATCTTAAATTGCTGGATGCCTTGTATATTCCCAGCGCTATAGATACATAGCAATATATGATTTTTATCTAAAGCTGTTAGACGAAGATAGTGAAATAAAGTATATGATAAGGAACTCGTGAGTGTTTGCAAATCAATGCAGGAAGTTTTTTGTTGTTTGTACTGCATTTCCTGGATTTATAGCATACTTATTTCTATGTGTACTCACTCTTGGAAGACACTTCTGTCAGCTCATTCTCTCATGATGACTAATGAAAACATTCATACTCTACTGTTTAAACCAAACCAAAATCCTAAGAGCTAGTGAGCAGACTACTACCGCTATTGTGCTAGTATAAATCCCGAGTTACCTCCACTGACTTCAGTAAAATTAATAATTCTTGGGGAAACCTGTAGCAAGATCATAATATGTTCTAATATAAATACTACTTTTAAAAGCCTTAGTTAAAAATCATGGGTTACTGAGTAATATGTTCTAAGGGCCAAACAGAATTAGCAGCAATATAGGTAAAACTCTGCTTTCTAGTTTTTGTTATCAAACTGAGTTTACAGTTTGCTTTACATTTGCCCTATAATATATTTAACCTAATTTGGGCAAATAATGCTTTAAACATCATTTGTGTAGGTGGGTCAAGAAAGCTTTTGTTGGAAATAGATACTTGTGCTTATTAGAACAGACATTGCTGATTAATGAAATGGAGAACACCAGTCATTCATGTATACTGGGACTGGAGGGTGCTTTGTGCAGGAACAGCATTGCTAGCTCCAAGGGTTCGTAAATGTAGAGGTGGAATCTAAGAAAAGTAATCAGATTTGGATTGTGGGTTTTGGGGGTTTGGGGTTTTTTGGTTTGGTTTTTTTGGGGGGTTTTTTTGGGTTTTTTTTGATAAGGTGAGATTAAGAAATAGTGTGCTGGAGACTTCTCGTTGGTTGCCACCTGCCTGTGAAGTTTTGGCATTTCTATAAGTCATAACTTCAAGTTTCCCTCTGCTGTTGATTTGTATCAGCTGATGAGGGATGTGTGTCCAGAGCTTTAAGGAAGATGCTCAGCCATGAGAGCTGGGGCTACACACAGGCACCGTGGTGGGCAGCTGTCTGCCTGAGGCAGTGTATCGCAGCCTACCACCCCGCACATGTGCAACTGGAGGTAGGAAGAGCAGAGCCACAGCATGGATGGGTGCCCCTACCTCCTTCTTTCCCCTGGCTGGGCCATGACCACCCCGCAGGTGCCACTTCAGCCCTGGCATAGCCTTTGCTTCATTAGCTGTGTGCCTTTCTCACATCTCTGCCTCAAGATGCCCCTTCATGTAAGAGGATGATTCAGAGAAGTTTTGTCTTGCTATATGAAGCAGAAAGGAGCAATCCCATGGCGCTATCTGTGCCTGCCTGGTTTCCTCGTTTCCCTGAACCCCTTTTGGATGCGCTTGTCTGTGCTGCTGACGGGGAATTATGTTATCAAACCCCACAGCGCTTGGAGACCTCAAGGGCCAAAATCATCCTCTAGCCTCAAGGGAAGCTGGAGTCACTGCCTGACGCTGTATTTATAGATAGTCCAACAGAAGAAAGGGTACCGTTGTTCTCCCCTACTCAGCCAATGGGCCAGCATCAACATTGCATCCAGAAAAGATGATACGACAGCATCAGGGTAATAACATAAGGTATTTTTTCTCTTTACCCAGCTTACTGTATGGGGAGGGAAACTGAGGCTTTGAAATCAAAATTTGCACTGCCACCTGGTGCAGGAGTTTCAGAGAGGGGGACGTGAGTATGTTTATCCTTGAATGGAAGGGGTTTGCCCAGCTGAATTTCACATTCACCTGTTGTTTGTTTAAATGTTACCGTATTAAGCATTGATGGGATTTGGCGTTATGTGTCTAAACTGCGTGACCCATCTAGTTGACGTTGTAAGCACATGCTCTGTTTTGTACATGGGTGAGCATGTTGTTGTTCAATAAAAAATATTTTATTATCAACATCATTAAACTCCTTTCTCTGATTACTAAAATAATGTGAGAGTATAAAGGAAATGACTTTGTGCAGCAGTTCCTATGCCTTGCTGGTGTCAGAAATACCACTTATTAGTAGCTGACTGCCTACAGCACTTCTGAAAATGTTAGTCTTCATTAGAAGTTTTGCACTGTATACCTGTGGGAAAAATGCAACTCCTGACTGCAGCCTTTCCTCTGGCTGCTTTGAGCAGGGTAGATGCAGATTGCGCTCTCCTGGAGCAGCTAGAAATGGACAAATGCTTTTTGGGCAAATGCTGTATATTGGAAAGTGTGATTTCCATATAAATGGTATTGACTTCACATTCAGCTTTGGAGATTAAGGAGAAGGTAGGGGGGAAAAAAAGCAGAGAGGATGCAGTGATGCCAAAAACAAAGGAAGAGCAAAAGGGGAAGCTAAAAAAGCATGAAGGAAGAAGGGGGAGAGGAGGAGAGCAGAAAAATAGGAGGGGGGTGGGAAAACCCAGTGGGGCAAAAATACACACCCAAATGTCTGTGTTAGTTTAGTAATTTTGGTAATGTTTATTGCATGAACTTCACTATAGCTGGAAAAAAATGTTAAATCTTACCAACTTAGGGTAAGATGTGGGGGGGGAGCCACTGGATTCGAATTGTAAGAAAATACTATCTTCAAATATATAGTCTGTAAATTTTAACTGGAGTCGAGGAGCATAGTGACTCGACATGTACTACTGACGTTTTACGGAATGGCTGCAATATCTGCCGCCGTCTGTTCAGAATATCTGAATATCATATCCTTCTCCTACATCAGTTTAATTTAAACAGCCATCTCCAGTCTGATATATTTTACTGGCTTTTCATGGCATTCAAAATAGTACTGAGTTTCTGGGAGGATGCTCATCAGAAAGTATTCTTTAGGTTATAAAAAGGAAAAATATTCCTTTATAGAGGAATTCTTGCAAAGCTTTGCTACCCTGTTTATGTTTGTAAAACGTTTTCTTGCTGAGTGAGAAATGGCTGTATTGGAAAACAGGCACACTTAATAACAAACTGGTGTATTTAAAAAAGAATAAATTAAAAAAAAAAAAAAAAAAAGGACAGCCAACCCTTGATTATTGGGAATGCCAGTTATGTTATGAGCATAGACACAGATTCTTTCCCTGCCTGTGGTCTGGAAGCAGCAGAGCCATGTTTTGCGGGTTGCTGTGCTCCCTAGTGTGGGTTTGGTGTGTGTTCAGGGATCCCCATGCTCTATAGTCAGCAACATCACAGATGTTCTTGCTCCGTTGTGTACTCATTGTGTGTCCCAAATAATGGATCGTGCAGTTAACCCTATTCTCCTTTTTCTGGATTGTTCCGCTATGTTGTTATTCAACATATTGAGAGTTCACTGTAGCTTAAAGTGGTATTTCTAAACTGGTGTAGTAATCATAAATGTTATCTGCAAAGACAGGAGGTGTAGGTTTATCAAGAAAGGGAGGGAAAAGCCCTTTTGCTGTTATTTGTGATCTTGTTTTATAAACCTGTTGCTCCTTCCTAGAAGTCAGAGTCCCTTACCCTCGCTTTCCATCTTACTACTTGCTGTCCATCTTAAGCCCAGATCAGCCTACTGTGTTTATTCTCCAGCCCAGAGACGTTATCTTCATTACAGACCTGGGCAAGTGAGGCAAAAGGAGAACAAATGAACTCTAAGTTGCCAAGCTCATAAAGTCTTGGAGGGCAGGGCATGCCTTGTTGGGCGTGCTAAACAAAATACAAAACACCTCTTTCTTATCCCAGCTTTTAAAGAGAATTAAAAGCTGATTTTGTTCCCAAATCTGCTTTGCATTTGTTTCCATGAGTAGGTGTTGTAAATGTACACAGTTATAGTTAGATTTTCTGAGGCAGTCCATTAATTGTAGGTTTCTGAAAATCCCTCTCACATATCACTGTGCTTCTAAAGTACCCCAAATTTCCTTTTATGGTAAAACAAATTTGGATTAGAACATGGTTTAAATGACCTGAATCTCTTTCTGTCCTGTGCTTGACGACTAATAAAAGTATAGTTAACTGATACATTTTAATTTACACTGTGGCAATAAAATTAGGCAGAGTGTAATCTTCATAGTGATTAACCAAAAGAGAAACCTAAAGTGGAAGATCCAGATCTGAGTGAATAGTTGATTCACAATGAATAATTTATTCAATAAATTGTTTGTGCAGATTGCAGAATTCTCTGATTTATTTGCTATAGGAAGTTACTCACAAAGTTCTTCAATTAATAATTCATTGTTTGAAGATTGTTCATAAATACTTGGTTTTATGCACTCATGATTTGCAATTCATATTTTATCTTTGTTAGTCTTTTTTAGCCTGCTGCCTGGTTGGACGATCAGCTCTCCTAACTAATAAATGTGACTTGTGAATATTGCAATTCTGTTTTCAGGTGGAAATAGACATGATATATGTATTATTTTTTACTTAAAATATAATACTTTCTATATTTGATAACTTGTGCTATCCATGTCTAAGGATCAAAGTTTGAGTGTATGAGTAGGCATTCAAATCCAAGTTCCGTTTGTATATTGCATTGAGGATGGATGATACAAAAGGTCAGTCAAATCAAAACCCAAAATGACAGCAAAGGCAGCCAAAAAAAAAAAATTTTGCGTTGCTGCATTTAAATGCATAGTCATGGACAGCTTTCCCCCACCTGCCACTGTCCATTCAGCTCTAAAAGCATCATCCTCAGGTCAGCATAAAAGTCTTTATTTGTCATTAATTCACAGGTTGATAACAAAGGTGACCGAGGTTTTTTTCAATGCTTAAGACTGAAGACGTACTTGGTAACATTTTGGTTTTGTAGTGACCTTTACATGTCTGGAGATGAAAATCTGGAATCGTTGAAGGTAACAGCGATCATCGTACTTTTTTGTTTTCTTTTGGGTTTAAGTTTAAGAATAATGACTGATTATCAAGGTAGTGTAATAATTACATTTACATAACCCGAGCAACCTGGATTCTGAAAATCCAAAGTGTTTTACGCAAATACTGTTAAATACTTTTTTTTTTTTTAATGTATGAGTATCTGGCAAAACTTTGTCATTCTGAGCTTTTGGAGACGACTTCCTCTGTCTATGACAGAGCAAATTTTCTGGGTATTTGAGTGTGTCCAAAACAAATTTCACTTCTAGTGTTTTTGATCAGAAGCCAGAATGTTTTCCTGAGATCAGGTAGGAGGAGGGGGTGTATTAAAAATTGTTCCAGGTGTTTGGAAAAGAGCTCAATGGATGTGTGCGTAGAAGACTTCTCACAATGATTCTGATTAGCTTGCTACTAAACCAGAAGAAAAGGTGTAGCATCTTCTTTACAGCCAGGTTTGAATCCCTGGTTGAATACTATTAATTTCAGATAAGACTGACTTAACCTACTGATGTCCCTCTTCTTTATTTTGTCAAGAACAGATTTAATCAGACATAATAATTATATAAACAAATGTCCACACTGGGCCAAATTCCATCTCTGACTGAAGGTGCATTTGGGATATGATGGCCTAGAGCCGTTCAATGTAAATGTTCCTGCAATTCTGATCATTACTTTTTTTTCCCCACTGACTCTCCATTGTGTTATCTTTGGAAGGGAATTAATAATGTTGAAAGGCTTTTAAAAATATATATATATTATTTTAGTGATTATGTTATCAAAAACCCTCTGGGATATCCTTGCCTCTTTCTCCTTAACACGCTACCTCCCTGGCTCCCCCTCCCCCTGCTCTCTCTGGTGTTTTCTCTGAGAGAGCAAAGTAAAAATTAAATAATAGTTGACATCATTTGGTTGGACTTGTGCTCAGATTCTCTCTATTATTCATGCAATCTTTCTTATTATTTTTCGTTTTCATTCACCGTTATATTTTATTTACTTTAATGAACTAGATGCTGGGCTTCAGCCTGAGACTGGAGAGAGAGACCTGGCGTGCTCTCAAACTATTGTTTTACTGTGGTTGAGATTAACGTCATCAGGATTTTCCTCTCTGTTATTTATTAAATCTTTTCTTTCCTCTCTCCTCCCTCCCTCTCTCATGTGTGAGGAGTACCTTAGTGACGGTAATGAAATAGAAGCTGCATAAAAATGGTAAATACAGGTTTGGGGTTTTTTATGCCCCTCTTTGCCTAAGGAGACAATATCAAGTGTAGCAGACCTGCAATTTTACTTGTTTCTCTTTTTCAAGTCTGGGTTGGCTTTTAGCAGCGGAAATATGTACATATAAACTGGGCTTATGTGTAAATTCCCTAATTCGCATTTGCTGCAGAAGTTTCTGGTCAGCAACACCACTGCGCAGAAGTAGCCCTAGCTAATGAAGCCGATGTGTATATGTGGTGTTAGTAAAATGGTGGCAGAGGAC
Organism: Fregata magnificens; assembly: GCA_013389945.1. NCBI lineage: Eukaryota > Metazoa > Chordata > Aves > Suliformes > Fregatidae > Fregata > Fregata magnificens. Next base: position 231,928 of record WAAD01035884.1, on the reverse strand, counting down.
AATTAAAGGCCTCTAGCTCAGCTGCAACGGCTGGAATGGAAATGAAATTGCCTTTGGAGATCCCAACTGCAGAGCAAGTATGTCTTTTTGTCAATTTGTTGAGCTAAATGTGCAGTTAGGGCTGTAGGCAGCCAGCTTAAAGCCTACCACCTGCCTTTTGCTGGCTCTAGGCCTTCAGAGGTGCCTATCCAGTAGGAAACACTACTCAGAGTTTTAGACAGCATTTAGGCTGTTTTGTTTTGTCCCAGTGTGCATAATTCCGGAGAAGGGAGTATTTGGGCATAAAATTTGGTATTTGTGGGATAATTTTTGTCTGAAAGCAGTGTTTTCTGCGTGTCTAGAAATGTGGAGTGTCCCATTTTTGGTTGATGGCCATGAAAATGGAGAGGATTTATACCTGGGACTTTGAAAAATATTTCAGTTCTGCTTGGTCTGGAGATACGCTAGATATTAACAGCAAAATGAGGCAGGTGGGTTGACTGCAATAGCTGAAACAAGGGCTCTTTCCTCAAAGGGTGCTCAACCTATACATCCCTCCTTTGAAAGGTACCTGTCTGTGTTGGCTTTTTCTGTTTAGGAGGCAGGATTTACTGTATCAAGAGTCTTCAGTGCTGGAACAAAAGGGCATGCTGAGAATGTAATGAAGTCCATGGCACAGTTTCTCTCCAGATGAAGTAGTACTCAAAAGTTTGCAGTTTTTTTCCGGCTGTTTATCAAATAAGAAAAGATCAGATTCTCAGGTGGGCTCCAGTGTTCTCAAGCTGTTTAAATCAAGGTTGTTTTGTCTCTGTTTTCAAGGAACTTGGTTCCTAGTGAATATACTTCAGCACATTCAGAGGTGTTGATACACATCACCTTTTTATGCTGAACTACCTTGCTATCTGAAACTTCAGTCATTGTGGAAGAGTATTTTTGATTTTGTTTGTATTTTCTCAGTGTTATCTTTATTCTTAACCCTCCTTGAGCTGGGAAGACTTTTGCCTTGGTCCCAACATGAGGATCTCAGGCTGTGAAACTTAGGAGCTCAGAGTTGACCTTTGAACATCTGGTGAATCCATCCTTGCTTGTTTTAGCACAAATAGGGCCTTGGATGTCTGTTCTGATATATCCTTTGGAACTACCCTTTTTCCCCAGCCACTGCGTCTGGGATAGATAATCTTAAAACTCTTCCCTTCGGTGGAAGAACTCTCCGTCTTAGGTTTGCCATGAACCCCAAAAAAACTTTTAAGGCTTTAAGAAAATTGTCTGATCCACAGACTTCTGGAAAGCATCTCAGAGGACTCTTTTGAGGCGTTGTTTTGAGAGGGATGACTCAGTGGAAGATCTGTCAGTTGAGACTTTCCTGTGTGATAGCTTCTTTGCAATGTGATTCCACAAGTTTTGATTCTGCTTGCCATGTTAGGTGATAGAGTGTACTTCTCTTGGATTCTTCTGTGTGCCACTACTGTGGAAGGCACTGTTCAGAGAAGTATTTGATTTTTACAGCAGCTTTCTTTGAGTTTTGCCACTTACAACCTTTTCTTTGGTGCTTGCAATTGGAATTACAGATCGCTTGGTCATAATTGATCTGTACTGAAGCTTGTTACTCGGGAAGAAACTCAAGATGTAGCCCTCAAGTTTCTGCCTTCACAAGGTAGAGTTAAAGATAAAAGCATGGTAATGATGTTTGTGTTTTATTAAGTGTATGTTACCTTGGGCTTGGCACAATGTAGTTTTCAGCTTTTAATGGCTTCGTTTGATTCTGAATACATTTGCAGGGCTATTATGGCCACCTTCAGTAATGCCTTGAGCAAATCAGGACATGCACCAGAGTGCTCCATACCACTAGTGTCTCAAGTTGTTAAGAGGGAGTTCTCCCAAACGCTTCCCTTGGGGTGAAGCACGTTACTGCCATGGCTCAGTGGATCCCGTAAGAGCTCATATGGCACTTTTGGCCTGGGCACGCAGTTGCAGCTGACATCCATCAGATGGCATAAGGCAGTGGAAGAACATGCAATTACAAAAAAAGTGCAATTTTTAGTCAGTAATGAATTTAATGTAAGTGGTGCGGGGGAGTGACTGCAGCAGTTGTTGTAGTATTATTTCTAGTAAATCAAAAAATGCCATTTGCACATTGACTCTGTTTGCGGATAACAACCTTCCATCCATATGTTTCTGGCTTATCCTTGCAGCTCATTTTCTAAATAAAGTTGAAACCTAACTAATATGGTATTGGGCCTCTTGCTGTTTCAGTTTGTCAGACTTTCCAATAAAAAGGCCTGTGTATGATGGCTTCATGCTTTTGCTATGTGTCAGAAATAGTTCTATGCATATACATTACGAAATTAGGATTTAATTTTTGTTGTATAGCCATAAAAAATTAGATTATATAATTATTATGTTTTCCTTTCTTATCTTTTATATTTTTAATATAATTTTTGAAGATGCCACAGGGCACTCCTGCTGTGAATTAGCTGCAATAAACTCTCTTAAACAGATAAACATCAAAGAGCGGTAATGTTTTAAAATGAAGCAACCTGCATTCAAAAGCCAATTGCTTTATGTTGTAGATGTTGAATGCTTCAGCTGCTAAAAGTGAATGGGGTTTCTCAAGGGCACAGAGGAGTCGCATCACTGGGACTTTAATGCAACAGGGATTATTCTAGTGAAGGTGCTAGCAAAATCCATTGATATTCATAGGAGCAGGCTTCCTTCTATTTTTTTTTTGTTCCTCATGGAGGTTATCAAGACGTGAAGAGATCTTCTATTACCATGAATCCTACAGTTGTACTTAGACTGTTAAGATTGAAGCGGTTCACGAGGCTCATACACGTCTTCTGGGCTTTGTGGTGACTTCCGGTAAAGCGATTGATTAACTGCAAACTTCGGTGGGAATGTTAACTAAGTTAGGAGTCAGAGATTTTCTCCTTTTTAATTAGTTTAGAGGATTTACAGTAGTCTGGCATTCACTTTGAACCTAGAGCTACCACCAAGAACTGAAGTACCAAGTCTAGCTTCTATTCAAATGCTGTCAATGTTACAAAAGGTCCCAAATTTGGATTGTCTGCATTTCTGGACATCTGCTTTATGTAGCGAAGACAATTTACCTCCTGGGGCAAGGCTGCTTGGAAAAACCACCTCGTGACGGTACTGTGAATGCAGTTTCAGAAAAGCAGGCACCCATGTTGTCCAAAAAATACTCTGTGGAGGTTAATAAGACCTCGCGCATAGACTGGAGGATGTTCAGGGTCTTACCATCAAGGGTTATGTTTGCACTGAGCTCCTCAAGAATTCTCCTCCAGTTTTCAACATGTCCTTGATAACAGTTGTGCTTTGCAGGTGCAGAGGTGAAAATATTTATATCTGGGTGTGCAGCTGCATTTGGTTGCTCTATATTTTTGATGTTGCTTTAGCTGTGTTGCCTCTTTCATGTAGTTTTCTGATGATCTGAACTCCTGAAACAATGGTTGGTAAATTGGTACTTGCTGGTATTGTTTAGTTTTAACTTGAAACTAGATATGAGGCTGAGGCAGAAACAGAGCTGAATGAAGTTCCCTATTTCTTTTTTCTTAAAGCAAAACCTGTGTCAAAAGACCCAACCTCTCCGATACAGTAATTATAGGGTGCTATCCTTAGTGATGTTAAATAGCTCCCTTTAGTGTATCTGTTTGATCTTGAGCTGTGAATTCCCTTTCTTTCGTGGGTGTAACTGTAAACAAGAGGATTAACATTGCTTCAGTGATGTTTTGCTTAAGTGAATAAAAGTTGAAAGGGTGTCTTGAATATCTGTAGAAAGCTTTGTGTGTTGCAGGGGTTCTGTTCTATATATATACACACAGTGCACCTTTCATGGTAAACTTTAGCGATGCTTTAAAGTTTGAGAAGTTCACTTTAAGCTCTTTATATTTTGGATGCTTTTGTGGAGCATTGTGAGCAGGATGCTCTGTCTCTGTGGTAGTGGAGGACCGCAAAGAGGCTGTGAAGTTCCACTCTATTATATCCATCCTTTTAGCTATGTCACTTTTTTTCAAGACCTACCACGGAGAACAGGACTCTCACCATAAAACGTGTGCCAGATTTTAGCTTTTTGATAGTGCAGCAATGGCAAGTAGGGACGTGGATGTCCACAAGATAGTGGAACTCATAAACTACTGTCTTCCGCTGGTGCTTGGCATGCAAGCAGAGAAAGGGCTATTTGTTGAGGGGAACGTCCACGTCTACGATGGGGCTCTACCATGGCTTGGTGCCTCTGTGTGCTGTGCATCTTGTCCATGAGGCTCTTCAGATCTTGTTTGCTAGCCCAGTGCAGGACTCTGGAAAAGAAAACGGGGGAGAGGAGAGCTTGAATATTTTCAGTGCAGTCCCTACCTGACATGGAGAGGCTCCTGTGTCACGTCATCAGCTGGGAGAAAAGAGAGGAAGGACCAGCATCCCTAGAAACTTGTCCTTCCTCTGCAGGGCTCCCATCTGCTGCTCATCCACCCTTCAGCAGACCAAATCTAATGTTAGAACACCCTCTGTTTGTGCATGCAGTTTTCTTTCAGGACTTTCTTTGATTAGAAAATACAGGCCTCCTCCCTCTCCCCAGTTATCCAAGGAAAAACCTGATGTCATGATTCCTTTTTTCTTTTAACCTTTAACTCAGCCTAGATTCTTACTGAGCATGGTGCCTGCTTTCTATGACATGATTGATGTATAGAGGGTTTCCCTGTTACCTCTTACCTTCATCTGATATTACACTCAGCACTTGTCAGTGTCAGAAGTTACATCTGCCTCTTTAGTTGTGGCAGGAGCCCAAACCGTGTCTCTTGGATGGGACTCCTCCATGATTCCTTTCCAGGTTGTCAGTTAAACCTGTTGTTTTCATTTCAACACGCCTGGCTCTTCTGATACTCTGCTCCACTCTGAAGCGATACTTCCAGGAGGACAACAGCAGTTAAGATGCGGGCCCTATTTTCCTGTCTGAATCCTGCAGGCGAAGAAGCATTCACATGCTATTTGTTGTTTCGAGATTGTTTAAGAAACTGCCGCTATTGAACTAGCAGGGGATCTTTCCTTCGGTGACCTTTGCCAGAGCAGCTGATTGGTGTGCCCCAGCTGCAGCCATAATTTTCNTTAAAGCTACTTCCTTGGGCCATGGCAGATGCTGTTTTGGAATGGCACCCAATGAGTTGTTCTAATGTAGTCCAGCGCTCGGTTGGCATTCTGCTATTGTGCGAATATTTTTGGTACTTCTTTTACCACAAAGATATTTGATTAAGTGCGGCACATTGTTATACACATGTGGTGCTATGGAGCTCTGGAATATGCATGGGACATAATGTTGAGCTGCAGAAACACAATAGCAATGAGTCACTGGAATCCCTTGTTGGTCACAAGAGTTTGAACAACTGCAGTGATAATCTTTTGAGACAATGTACAACTCCAGTGGTATTTGCT
>WAAD01035884.1:154423-226109 GCA_013389945.1 Fregata magnificens | reverse complement strand
AAGGGGTTGTTTGTTTTCTTTTTAAATGTTATCCTGCCTTCCTCCTTTCTTAATGAAGCTGTATATATGGGAAGACTTGCTGCATATTCAGCGTGGCACATGGATGGAGTGGCCACTTTGAACTGCTTTTGCAACAATGGATTCTGCTTGACTGATAATGAAACCATGGGATAGACCTCAGGGAGGTGAGTCATATGTTAATTTGTTCTTGAAAGTTTTCTTGCTATGTTNGGGACATAATGTTGAGCTGCAGAAACACAATAGCAATGAGTCACTGGAATCCCTTGTTGGTCACAAGAGTTTGAACAACTGCAGTGATAATCTTTTGAGACAATGTACAACTCCAGTGGTATTTGCTATCTGCTCCGTGGTCTCCCTCAGTTAGCTGCTTGATTGGCTTGGCTTTGTGGGTATTCTAATCATGTTGGCACAGTCACTTTGATTAACAGCGACATGCAACTTGCAAGTCTCTGGGCTTGCGCCGACCTCAATAAAGTTGTGTGCTTTTTCTCTTTTCAAATTTCATCAGCTTCCTGAGGGCACAAGAAATGCTTTGCACAGTTTTCCATGGTGGTTGGTGAATATTGAAGTGTGAGGTTCAGAGGAGTACATCTGCTTCTCTGTATCTTGGAGGCTGAGAAAATGAAAGAGTAAATAAAAAAATTTAAAAAAAAAATGAGAGGAGAGAGGAATACAGGATTCTTAAATCTGTGTTATTTTTTTCATGACCTTTCCAATAGGTCCCAGTCAGCTTTAAGCATCAGCTTTAGTCCCCTCTTTGGTAAGACAAAAGAGTAGTCCCATCAATGTCACTTCATTTCTGGCTACTTTGGCTAATCTTCACCTGTTACTTCTGCAGGATGTTTTTAAGAGGCATGCTGAAAGCACTCTTGATCTTATTTCATTTCTGTAATGCTCTGTCTTTATGAGGAAGAGGGGGGTTGCTTTTACAGTCAGATAAACAGCCTTGCAGGTCCTTTGGCAAAATGGGTGAAAGCTTAATTCCCATTATTCCCCAAACCAGAAGAAATAGAAGTTCAGTATCTCGTTTTACACTTAAGGAAAACGATGGGAGATGAAATCCATGTGGTGGTTTTTGTAGTGGTTATTCCTCTGCATGTTGGCTCTTGACCATACTCCCCAGTCTTCTGCTGGTGTTTTCTAAGGATATACAACATTTTCAATGGCCACTAGCTACTACCATGTATGTGATCCTTGAATGCCATCTCCACCACTGAAAGTAATGGTGTCTTCTAAAAGATGGCTCACAGCTCAGTCAAGCCAGTGGGATATTTAATTTAGATACTGTGAAATGCAAAATGTCCAGTGCTTAAATTTGGAATAAGATGGGATTTTGGAGGGAGAGATCCACATCTATCCAAAGTTGGTGGTTGTTTGGTGGTTTTTTGGGGGTTTTTTTGGTGGTGTTTTTTTTGGTGTGTGGTGGTTTTTTTTTTTTTTTTTTTTTTTAAATATGCTTTGGATGGGGTAATGTTCCCAGCTGTTCAGTGTTGTTTTAACAACAGAGTTTGTAGATCTGTGCAGTTAAACTTAAGGTAGTTTCCAGGACACATTTGACTTGTGTCTTTGTTTCTGAAAACCTGAAGTTCGTTTCTTGGAACCCTCTTTCCACTTTAATTCAGCCTTGCCTTGCCTTACAGGGGTTAGCAGGTCAGATGCGCATTTCAGGGTAGTCATCCTTCAAACTCTAAAACTTTCCCATCCCCTTTCTGTGATGTTGTTGTTGGGGATCAACCTCACGCTTCCATTTTTCATTGGAGAAAGTGTTACTTAAAATACACCGCAACACCTGCTTTCCTTGACCCACTTTGCTATAAGCTCTTTTTTTAAGATTTTTGAATAGTGGTAAAGAAATGAGGGATGCTGAAGTTACTGTGCCATATGGGACAACAGATGAATGTGCCAAAGAACATGAACCCATCAAGGAGTCTGCTCACAAGTGAGTAATTTCCTATTGTTAAAGTTTCACCTATTTACAGTTGTCCTCCAATTCCTCAAACATTTTTTAAGTCTTTAAAAAATTTCTTGTTCTTTAGTCAGGACCTGTAGTAATAATCCATTCTTGTCCAAAATAATTTTATGAGTGATGACTTCAAATATTCTAGCAGTAGGATCTGCGTTTTCAATCTTTTCAGGCAAAGGAAGAGAATCACCTTTTTAACTTGTTTTGCCTCTTGGTAAAGAGATCGATAATTCATTTTTCCTCTCTTTCATTCTGTCTTTTTCTGGTACCTCCTCCTTTTCTCTCTTCATTCACAAGAACATTTGGATTTATGTCTTCATTTTAGTTTTTATTGTCAAGTTATAGAAGCTGCTGTCTTGTCATACATATTAATTTGACATTGTTAATCCTATACAAACACATTTCTAGTATTGACTACTTAGGAATACAAGTCTTTAAGTATATTAATGCAAACAGACTTTGTTAGCCTGTTAGTGAATAAGTCATTATTTCACTTGACACTCCTTAGTCACTACTTACTGCATATGATACCCGCTTTTGCGCTCTAAATTATTGGAGTCAGTGAAAGTTAAGCGCCCAGTAGCTGTGAAAATTGTCTTATTTTCAGCTACGAGTGCCATTATATCTTTAAGAAGGCAGATTCTTTGCCTCTCTGAGTACTCTAGCTGTAAAATGAGGTATTTGCTTACTTTGAAGGGAACTCACGTGTAGGTCTACAGAGGAACGTAAGACACGGATAATATGGTAAGGGAAGCCACATGAGTAACTGTATCAGAAAATAATTGTTTCTTTAAGGAAAGATCAAAAAAAGGGGGAGAGGTGGAGTTTTCTTTTCCTTTGTTTGGTCTCTGCATGTTTTCAAAATGAACTCTAAAATAACTTGAACCCTAGAAACAATACCTGAGATTGTGGTGGTGATACTCAATGCCCTCTGCCTCCTGCTGCTGCTTGGCAGTACTTCCTTGCTTAAGTTAACAGACCATTCACCTTCGTAAGAGTGTTGGAGGACTCCTCCTGGGGTTGCTTCAGAGCAGAAACCCATTAGTAGTGCTCCCTTTCACTCTGTGCAGGAGTCTGTCTCATTCCACAGGGTACGTAAAGAGCCCAGAGGAATCCACGTGCATAAATTCAGAGGATGTGGGTATCCCCTAAAGTTTTGTTTCGTTATGTGATGGTAATAGATTTGCATGAGGAGGACAGTGGCAGAGTTGAAGGCACTATCAGTTTTGCCACCCATCTGTGCGAGTGATATATGAAGATGTGTCAGAGGGTACAGAAACGTGAGGCATTGCAGAGAAACCCTCAGAGAACTCTGTCGTGACTTAATGGAGAAGTGCCTGAGAGAGCAATTGGCTTTGATTTATTCTGACCCTTTTGGAAGATGTTGGGGAAGAATGGTTTTCCAGTGAGGGAAGGGGAAAAGCAAGGAAAACTTGCTTTGGTTCAAATTGACAAAAGCAGGGAAATGGAGAGTAAAGGCTGTAATTACATCACTAACTTCTGTTCTGGCCTGGAAGGTCCTAAGCTCATCTGTCACCCTTCTAAAATGAACAATCCTTTACCAGCCTTAATACAGGCCAATGCCTCGTGAGTGAAGGCTGTGGGCAGCCTGACAGTGATCAAAGATAGAGGTTGCTTTTGTCAACCGAAGCTGGAATCGTACCTTATTTTAACAGAGGATATTTTCGTATTACTTTGGCTGGGAGTTCAGTGTGTAGTTGCATCTCAGCACAATGCTACTGCAGATGGGAAAAGAGGGCTTGATGAGAAATGGAATTGAAAATACTGCAACCAAAGCACTGGACAGCTTGGGCTGCTGAAAACCTTGTGCATGAAACTCTGGCTCCCTTAAAGTGGCTGGCAGCACTCCCACTGAGTTCAGCAGAGCCAGGATTTTGCCCTATATATTTATTCTGATTTATGAAAAGATCAGTCATCGTGGTATCTAAGCACTGAGATACGGTATTTAGTTACAAACAATCATTTTAAGAGTGATGCCAAAATCTACACATGCATTATACTTGGAGATTAAAGAACACGGAGCTTTGGTTGCATGTGCTTCTCCAGTTGTAATTATTCTTCATCCCAAACACGGCAGACCTCCGTGCTGTTGGGCATAGAGGGGCTCCAGACTGAGACAAATCAGAAAGATTATGCAATGTAGTAAATAGCTATAAATTAATGGATTTTGCTGGGATGCCAATAAGTACCTCAGTTTCCCTGTCAACCCCAGAGGAATTAATTAATTCTGCAGGGTTTAGCCAGCCATTGCAGAAAAGAATTTTAATCTTCTGCATTTTTTAACCATAACTGGTTACCTTGCAATAACTCATATAGCACTGTGTGCTGTAGTGAGGTTTCTGATGCTGCATGACAATAATGTGCTGCAGAAGAAAGCTGATTGAGTTCAAGTGAAATCTATCCCAAGGAAAGAGTATCTAGAGCAGCTGGTTTCATTTATATATTTTATTTCTGAAGCTCATGAACGTTCCAGTGAGAGATGGTATAATTGATTTAAATCAAATTATGAAATACTATACTTTTTATTCTAAAATGCACTTTTCTGGCATTCAGTTCTGTAATGTATCACTTGCAGGTAATGCAGGGCGAGGCTGAAGAGGCTGAAAAACACTCCTTTCCGTCCTGTAGTCTGTTGCTACGTGTTCTTGCCTCGGAGCTGAAACCAAAGTTGCTGTTTGAAACAGAATGATCTTATTGTTAAGGAATCAAGGTTCCATTGCTTCAGGTGAGACACAAAACCTTATTCCTTCAATCTCTTGGTGATAGGAGTGCTGCTCATTTTTGGAGGAACATCTCAGTTCCCTGTTTTTCCAGCTAAAATTAGAGGCACACAGAGCAAATAAATGGCAAGGAGAACAGAGGTATTTTTAGAAAGGGATAATGCTGGGCATTCATTGTAGCACATGTTAATCTGCGTTTTAAGAGGTTCAAAATTTTCAGAGCCTTTAATTGTTCACTCCATCGGCTGAGTGTTTCCTGAAGTAGGAGACCCCACAAGTGTGTTAAAAGCTTGTTAGAGTGTTTGTTTTCCCTAATAACTTCTGAACTGGCCAATTTAAAGCAGATTTTATGGAGGTAATGAAGTTCCTATAAGTTTTCTGAAAACTTTTGGCGGAGCAGAAAGAGGAGAGAACAACTGGTGCCACCAGTAATGGAAAGGCTACAGCTGGAGCTCAGCTGTTCGCTGCTTAGGTTTGGCCACCCAGCTTGGCTAGCTGAGAAAAACACATCTAGGTGATGTGCACATGTGTAGCTCTGATCTAGTGCCAGCATATACCTGCCCGTGCAGGGGGCACGAAGGAGGGATCATCTGTGAGAGTGTAGGACATATGTGGAGAGGAAACGTGCCTTTCGTAAGCAGCACAATTAAGGAACAAGTTAGTGTTTTAACATACTGGATGTGAATCTTACGTAAATAACAACGGGATGATAACGCTTAAGAGATCTCTCTAACCTCACTGTTTCCATTGATTTGTTTAAAGTAGCTGCTGGAAGATGTCTAGATGCCGTGTGCCCTGACCTCACTGGCACCATGCTGCTGTACACGAGGGCGCCGGAGCCACCTGTGATTCGTGCCCTCGGTTAAGATGTAGTACAGTAGATTGGGAGGTGATATTGCAGCCTGAGAAGCAATTGTACCTAGAGGGATATTGCTTCATTAGGGGATGAGTATTACTAGCTTTAAGGAGCTAGTCATTACGAAACACCCTGACAACGGATTTGTATTTATTTACTGGCAGCCACTCAACTTGAATGTGGATCTCTGAGTGGCGTCAAGTTTCAGAACTGCTGGTGCTTTTCCATGGAGTCCAAGTGCCGGCTGGTGTACGTATACATGGCAAGTCACAGTCCTGCATTTTCCGCTTGTGTCCCTCACTCTTTGCAGCAGCTACTGTGTGCCTGTGGGCTTTGGGCGTTAGCTGGCTTGCAGCTGTGTTGCTCAGATAGGCTGGTGAGTGAGCAGGAGATCCCAAAAGGGAGTGCTTGGCTTTGAAAAACATTTTGCTAAAAGCTCTTAAAGCAAATGCTTTGTGCAGTAGACTACCCAAAGCTTGATGTGGGATGAAGGACTTTTCAGTGTTTCTCCTCTGTTTTTATTTGCCATTCCAGAAACAACTTTTCTGCCAGGCTATGTCCACTGTGAGCCAAACTTATGTTACATTTCACAGGTGCTCAGTTTAAATGTATTTGAGAACAACCCTGGGAACTTTTGTTTAGTCTCCTAAGAGGAGTCCCAAGTGGTGCCGATGTACCCAGATTCCCTTCACAGCCCCTCTTGATGACGTTGGAGAAAACATTTCTCTTGGTTGAGAGAGTTCTCAGCTCCTATCACTCTTTAATCTGTGTTTATTTTGGAGGACCTTCCAAACAGGTTTCTTGGTGGTCACCAATGGTATTTGGTCTACCTGTCTGCTTAGGAATAGATTGAGAGACTTGCTTTAACAAAGGTCTCTGGAAGGATATGAATAATCCTTTCTGATCACTACTTATACCATCGCTAGCTGGATTTGAACCCGTTTCCAGTTCAATATCTGATTATCAATACTTAGAGCTATCTCACAAGGTCAGCAAAGTGGCTTCATAAATGAAGCATAAAACACATTGTACCAGTGGTTTAAAATACAAGCCCCCAGCACAGTTCAGTTAGTTGATGGGCCATCTCCATTTATTTCAGCTGTTAAGAACTCATGCACACAGGCACTCTTAAGTACTGATGCCATCAAATGTGGTCAACACAGACAGTTCAGCCTGCAAAAGTGAGCCAGAAAAGGCATTAAAATGCTTAGTCTATGACATACTTCCTTATTTTTGTCATTTTGACATTTATGTGTTGTATCATTGAGGCTTTTGAGAAAGAAGACCCAATTCCTGAAGCAAACTTAACCAAGATATTCAGTTTATAATGCCGCAGCCGTCTGTTTTGCATTTAATTCAAATTGACCACCTGCATGCTGTTAACCTCTGGAAGGTTACTGTGATCACAGTTGTTGTTGTTGTTTGTTTAAAAGCTTTGTAGCTCAAGGAAAATATTAGTAACCAGTTACTTAACCTACACTGTTTACTGATCTCATTGAACTTGCAGATGCGGCTTTGCTGGCCAGTGAAAACGGGGAATCATCTGGTGCCAGTAATAGCTTGCACTTATTTTTCAGACAGCAATAGGTTGAGCAATTAAAAGACATTTTTTTCATAAATATGCTTTTCATCTGTTGGCTATTTGTCTTAAATTTAAAAATCCAAAATGTAGCTTAGTGGATGTGGAAGGTAGCTCTAAATAAGCCAAACTTTCACAGAGGCATGCTTGAGTTCTGAGTGCTGCTGATTACACATGCAAACCCCCAGAGGTGCATGTGAAAACATACAAGAATTGCAGAAGCAATTTAAGTGAATAAGACAGATGCGTTCATATTAACATTCTCTGACCAGGAGTATTTAAATTGCTGTAATGAAGCATTTTACTAAGTGAAAGCATTCAAAAATTAGGAATTACTTCTTCAAAAGTACCAGACTTTTTAAAAAATATGTTGGTTTGGGTTTTTTTTAACCTTTGGAGTTCACTCAGTTGAGAATTTTCTGCTTTCCTTTACAGCAAAGAATAGAAATTCACTTGCTTTAAAAGTCTCATGTATTCCTTTGATTCTAAGAGGGGGAGCTTTACAGTGACCACACTCAAAGTTGTGAGGGTTGGCAGCACATCTATGCTTAATCCATGACATTCCTGTGAGGTGGGCCTCCTACTTGCTTCTCAAGTCTTAAAAACTAACACCTACAGAAAATCGATTCCTTTTACAAAACCCAGCACTTTTCCAGAAGCAGGAATATGACCAACCTTCACTCCAGCGTATCAGCTACAGAGCTCTGCTTGTTGCCAACACCCACCTAGGCCTGCGAGTGCAGACCCTGTTGCTCTTTCAAGCCTACCCTTTCCTCTAACAGGAGCAAAATGTCAGGAGTTGGTGACTCTTAAACTGTGAGTTCAGATGCATCCTTATTCTCAGAAGAGCTTAGCACACAGATGAGACAGTGGATGTTCTCCAAACAGATGACAAGTGTTTGGTTTTATTGCAAGTAACACCTAACCTTTCAATTTGGGGATGCTCTGTTAGTATGGGCTATTGGAAAAGCCTTTTCAGGTAGGACTGATCTGGGGTAGGGGACAAGGGGGGAGTGTTATTCCCCAATTCAAAATCTTGAATTTTCAATAACAAACCAAAGGCCAAAAGTGGTTTGGTCTAAAATAGTGAAATTGATTTGGAGCCAGAATACGTGTTGTCTGATGAACCTGGGTTTATCTGGCACCCTGATTGTCCCTCACCATGGTGTGTTGGGCCAACTGCTCGGACTGCAGACTGTGGGGATTTGTGACGTTCAACCAAGGAGCACTGCAGCAGCATTTCAGGGCACCTTTTAAAAGGGGAATTTAGTTTCCAGCTGAAATTTAGGAGCACTCGATGTCAACACCTTCTTCAAAGAGGCTATGTAATTGAAAACCAAATTTTCCATCAAAAAGCCATGAAGTAAAACTTTCTGCCAACATACTCTTAACCTCTCTCTTGCTTTATTGGGTTTTTGTTTGTCTGTGTGGGTGTCTGTGGGGACACTCAGGCATGTGGATTCAAATGAGCTGTTCAAATAGATTAAACAACTTTAAACCCCTCTGTGGTCTTTGGAAGTGAATTAGATTAAAGTGAATTAGAGCCATTTTAATTCTGAATGAGTGAGTCCACATGGGCTTAATATAGTTGTATATAGAAACCCACATTAAAATCACATCCTTAGTTAACTCAGATTGTTTCCCGTGTAGACAAACCTATCCTGTCTCTTTATTTAGCAGTGCGTACGGAGCTTGCTTCACCTGTAATTCGCACTATCGACAAGCAAAGGAGCTAAATCAAAAATGCTATCGTTTTTGTGCTAGTATAAATGGTTACGCAAACAATAGGTCAGTAATGCATCTGGCCTGCGATGTGTCCAGAGAAGGAAGCTGGGTCTGAATAGCTTTTAGCTATCATCGTTGAAATCAACAACACTTGCCAGAAGAAAACCTTCAGCATTAATTCCATAAGCTATAAATTATTACAAGGGTCTGATTCCTTGGAATGAAATGCAATAGATAGATGGCAGAGAAATATTATTAATGGATAGTTTACCACATTCCTAACTGCACTGACTTCGTGAAAATACTTTATATTACTATCTGGAATAGCAATACTAGGGATTTATTAAAATGACTGAGTATTCATTGTTAGCTAGAATACCATACTATATTGGAAACATAAAGTATTCTGCATCAAAGCATGTAATCTACATTTTTCCTTTTCATCCTTAATTTGATTATGAACTATTACTATGCTTTGCCATAAAATAGGAAAGTTGTACGTTTTGATGGTTTCTCAAATGCTGATTTTACTTTCTGCACAAATACTTCGTATCTTTTCAGCATAATTATTTAGCAGCCATTTCGGGTTAATTATTGTCATTAACAATATGAGTCCTATGAGGGAATATCAATTAAAATATGCACAGCTGAACTTTCAAATGAGTAAATAATTTAGTTTTTGAAAATGACTGGAAACAGCAGGGTAACAGTCAAAAAGGGAACAATTATTTTAATGCTTATTTGACAAATGAGTAATTTTTACAGCAAATTAGTTTCTTATCATAGCACCCCTACTGGTAACTAGAGAGAAACTGTTAACATGAGTTTTAAAAATAAAAGCTGCTAAGTTATGCATGCAAAGTTAAGGAAATCATTTGTATGAAGAAAAGGTGATTATGAGACACATTGTTAGCTGAAGAATGTTGCCATGGGAATCTAATTAGGGATATAAATCACGCAAAATTATGTTTATATATAGGGCTGGATACGTTAAAGTGATATGCACATTTATGTATCGATTTTGTTCTTCATTGTCAAAGTATTGAAGATAGACCTTCATTGCTCTTTCTTCTTGACCCCACTAAATACAGTAATTGAAAGTTAATAATTTGGTGGAATTGCTTATAAATAACAACAGAAAGAAAAGCTAACAAATTCTATACTTCAGCATAGAATTTCAGGTTTCAATAGATGATATTCACTCATTTGCATAACAAAGAATGTAGAAAAACTTTGCAAGGTGAGTGAGTGTTATCCCTGGTTTGGGGGAAGTTTTAACGTACACCTTGACTTTTTCATTACGCTGTCCTGGGTTGTTTATGCAATTATTCAACAGAATAGGAAAAATCGGGAGGGGCAGGCCGAAGAAGTAAGAGAAAGTGTATAGAAACCAGAGCTATTGAAGATGTTTGTGGTGTTTTTGGAACACTGAGAAGATTTTTCAAGGCATTCTACAGGAGTTAAAACAGAAGAGGAATTGCAGCAAAGATGTCTTTTGTCTTTCTCTTATTCGCATGTTCTTTTAATTTCTGATTTTCATGTTCAGCCTGATCATTGCCTGAAGTCAACACCAATGCTACTGATGGTTTCTCACAGCTATGATCTGGACTAAGTAGGTAGTTTATAGCAAAACAGTGATCAGAAAGGACAATTCAGAATTTCTCTTTGGTTTCAGGTTTGGTTTTTTGGGGTTTGGTTTTTTTTTTTTGGTCCATCTATGGAATGCCAAATTGCACTGCTGAACTGCACCGAGTACTACTGAGAATTGTGCTTGAGAAACTTTCAGTGAAGGCGACCAAACCTTTAATGATACTGGGGCCTGTTGGGCCAGGTAGCTCTGGCTATCTTACTGTGCACGAGGCCCTGGCGTGGTAAGGAATTGAAAAGCAATTCAGGGAAAAAAAAAAAAGTGTAATTTTTTTTATTTGCACAATGTGGACCAAAGCTGAGCATAGAAATTAGCTGAAGCTTACAGCTCTAAATACCATGACAATGAAAAACTGAACTTGTCAGTTCTTGATAGAAGTTGGCAGTTGTGTCTCTTCTCACCAACTGGCCAAATTCAGTTTTTGGCTCTGTTACCATCAAACGTTTTGCAGTCTGTTTTTTCTGGTCCAGAGTCACATTTTGGGACTTGACCCTAACTTGCTAGGACCAAGCCTTTCTTTTCCACATGACCTCTGTGTAATAAAGGGGATTGCAGTATACCCGATGTGGTCACACGCCTTCTGATGACATCCACAACCGAGCATGTAATTAAGGGTGTAAATTTAGCGCTGTCTCCTTTGAAAAGCTGCTAGAATTGCAATGTTGCTCTGACAGAGGTATTTCCTCACTGGGGGATATATTACATATCTTTTTTCAGTGATGTAATAAGACAGAGGGGAAGAACAATATAAGATGTTGAGAAACATAATATCATGCGTTAGAGCTAGGACAGGACTGTTGAAGGCTGGAACTGAGGAATGGCTATAAGCCAAAGAACAGCCTGTCTGATCTGTTTTTAAGGAATCTTTCCGGGTTTTGTGTAAACATTTATTTTGCAGCAAGGCCTATTTAAGACAGTTTCACCTTTTTTTGTTTGCCCACTTCACCACAACGCTGTCTCCCACCCCACCTCAAGCCACTACACAGTTTCTTCCTTGAAATCTCACAGCACAGAAATTCCATAGGAAAACAGAATGATGTCATTTCAGTCAGACCATAATTTTCCAGCTGTTGGAAGAAGGCACATTGTGGTGTTTATTTCGCTACTTATAAAGATTTGTGGCAAGGAGGGAAATATTTTACTTCCAAGATCATTGTTCAAGTAATTGAAACTGCTCATCTGGAGCTTTGTGCCATAGCTGGGGGAGGCAGAAGGGACGAGGGGGGAGAGAGATTGTACGCATGGTGTGTAGGTAACTGCATGCATGGAGCCTCAGAGGAATTAAGGGATTTATTTCAGCATTTTTTTTAATGGTGAGATGGAAAGAGGCATGGAATGGGCAGCCTTTCAGCATAGCTGTGCCAGTGTGAACCTTTGGCATCTCCATTACTGGCTTTACATTCAACGAGGCGTCGTGTGGATCAAGCAAGCTCTCACCTTGGCTGTGTCTCAGGTTGCCTCTTGTATCTAGCATGGACAAGGCTTTGTCCTGAGCTGCTGGCTATGCTATAAGCCAGAGCTCTATAGGTGGTGGAAATTGCTTATTGTAATGTTGGTTAACGTGGATTCGAAAACCTGTCGACAGCGATTTCCAGAGTCGGAAGCTTAGATCCTGCTGCAAATTATGATCCTTGTAGGTTGCTTCAAAAACGCCACAGTCCTGAGCCCTGGATTATCTCCTCTGTCAGAGTGGCAAAGCTGCATCGTGCTGTATTACTGGCCCAAATTTTCCTCATGCTTTACAAAAGCCCTTCTGTGTGTGGTAGTCTAGAGACGTGTCTTCTCATCTTTGGAGGTGACCAGGTGTCCTCAGGCAAAGGAAGGGAGAGGAAGGGAGCAGGTATCTGAGACACCTCACATACTTGGATACACTCATTTCACATTAGGTTTTAAGTAGCGTGGTGGAAAGCAGGGTAGCTCTGACATGTGAAATCTTTGAGTCAGGCACTCTCTACTTCAGTCAGGAAATGTTAGCCAAGCTCGCCCTCCAGTTTGTCTGAGCACTCCAGAAGGGCTGGATGCAATAACGAACAAAAGCCTTTTGGATGCTGCTGTTGCTCATTTTTTCACTGTGTGGGTCCATTAAAGCATTGCTGCCTTTTGGGAACTCAGCTGGAAGAAGAAAACAGTCCTGGAAAAAATAACTGCATTATGTGAGACCACTGGCTACTGCAGGAATTGTGTCAGTTTGTAACACGTTAGGCAGGTTCCTTGTGCGTCCGCTGCAAAGCTTCTGCTGACAGGANAAAAAAAAAAAAAAAAAAAAAAAAAAAAAGCTGTGGGCTCTCGTATCCTGTGTGATCCTAGAGGCTGTGGGTAGCGTAACTCAGTAGGAAAGAAAATGAAACTGGTAAAATATTCCCCTGACGCACCTTGCAGCTTGTAAGGCAATCATCGGATCAAATGAGTGATTTCTTAGATGAAGGGAAGACGCATAGGTGAGTGATAGGCATAATAGCTGCAGGTTTGATTTAGCCCCTCCAATTTTTCATTATGATCAATTCCACACAATTTAACTTCACTCTTTTCCCTTCTTCACTCGCCTTTTCTGTCATGCTTGGCACCACACTTCCCACTCGAAATGCCAGTTTAAGAGAATAAAAGTAGTCCAGCACAGAAATGTATGCCAGCTGGACACGTGGTAGTTACCCTTCCCAGGCTATCGAAGCATGTACAGAAGCAGAGCCGAAGTTTGTCGTCATTGATTGGGTCTAGAAATTAAAACAACCCCTTGAACTTGACGCATAAATATAGTCTCTTCAGCTTTTAACCCTGCTCCCCATTACCTCATCATATTTTACCGTGAAGGAAACATATACTATAATGTATTCTTTGTCACATATGGTCCACGCCCTTATGTAAACTGCATTTTCAGTCCTCTTCCCATGCAGACAGATTACCCAACAGGCATTCCTCAGACATGCCAGTTAACGCTTTACTGCTTAGCAAATCTATTGGATTAACACAATTATAGTAAAAGTGCAGGACAAAATAAATATTCCCCAAAGAACCTTTAGGAGGATTTTGCCATTTCTTGGTTAGTAAGAGATGATCCCTCAACAGACACCAGGCTGGCCCTGTTTTTGTTTCTCTTATTTCATCTGTCCCAACGGAGCAAGAAAAATATATCAGTGTATGGGCAGCAGAAGAATGAGCAGCCTAATATTATCTGTACTTTTTGATTCAGTCTGCAGGGAAAGCTGAGAGTCAGAGGAAGAATCAGGGAACTTTGTGTTCAGCCAACTTCCAAAGCCTTTGGTGTCTGGCCAGATTTGCAAAACTTAATTGTATGTTTGCATTGTGTGTTGCAATACCTTGGAGATTTGCAAATCAGTTCTCATGTGTCCCTTTTGGGTGCTCACTACTCCAAACATTCCCATTAAATGAATGTACAGCTTTTGTGCTCATTGTACAATGTCCAGTATTCCCACACTCACTGGCACGGTGGTCCCTTACCTGTCTAGTAATCCAAAGGGAGACACGGAGGGAGGCTGAATTGCTCTGTTGGTCAGCCCAGAGCTGCCCTGAGGCATGTTTTTCCTTGGGGTGCTGGTATCAACTCCTGCTTAGCCAGCAAGGATGTTGCAGAAGCGGGCAAGAGCTGGTCATACGTGCCCCAGTGTTCTCTTCCAAAGTGCCCTGAGGCAACTTTAGCTATTTATCTTGAGTTGTTCATTGTTAGTATTTTCCTTTGAATCTTGTTGCGGTCGAATGGTAACCCTGTTTTTTCCTTACAGAGACATCACGCGTGGTTTTTTTTCCACCACTCTTTAACTTTTTGGTCCGGTTTGAGTCATTCAAGCTTGGAAATCTCCAGTGAGTTTGGATCTGAATGTGACCGGATTGACCTGTGCTACTGCCAGTACTTTGGGGGAGAGGGGGAGAGAGAAAAAGAAAAAAACAAGGCAAGCATTGAATTTATAGCACTCCAGATGTCAGGGAAATGAACATAAAAGTGCAGATGCCTTATAGTCAGGCAGACTGTTCAGATGTATGCAAATGGGTGACAAGTTTATGTGGATAGGGTTGAAAAAAGAAAAAGCAAGGAAAAAATGATTAAATAATCCTGATCTTATTGCTGTGAGACTTGGGCATTGAGTTTGTTGGAAGTTGTGATTGTGATGACCTAAAGAAGGCCAAGGCCCTGGTAAACATGGCCAGCTGGGTAGACTTTGATTAGTCTTAATGTTCTTGAACATACTGTTAAAGTAACACAAATTCATACCTTCTAAGTTATGGGGCCTCTTGATCAAGCTTTTTCTTGCACAGCAGTATTTAGATTATTCTGCAAATCATCTTCATGGCTAGCTATGAGAGTTGACTACAATGTCTTCAGTTAGGGTAGCGTAAATATATGGGATTTAAGTGAGAGCAGATGTACTTGCACGTACATTTCACATATGAGCTTCTCGATTGTTTGGGGGTAACAAAACAATTCTCTCTGTCAAATGTGCTTCCAACTTGTGAATTAATTATATCTGCCTCCCTGTAAACTGTGTAGGAGCAGCTGGTCTTCCTGGCATCTTTATTAGCATGCAAAGAAGCATGAAATGCCAAAAGGAAAAGCCTCTGGCCAAGTCCTGCCGCAGATACTCGGAGTTGAGTGGTGTCTGTCTGCAGCCAGGTGAAGGAAAGAGCCAACAGTGGTCAGTCTAAGGCATCCCTCTGCGCATGATCTTGATTTGCTTTCTATCCCTTTCTGCTGTTGGATAAAAATAACTTAAAATCGTACTCATAGGCAGCCATAAGGTTAAGGAAAACCGATACAGTCTGGATAATCTGCTGCTAAGCGGCTTGTGTGGGGCTGTGTCCAAACCCTATGTCTTTAAATAATGTTGCAAGCAGACTAGCTTTTCTGGACCCCTTTGCTTAAAATGCACAAGGGATTTTTGGGTGGCAACTTGCATTAATGTTACTAAGCATTGCTTGGATACGTTCTTTCTTTATCCGTGAAGGAAAAGACCTGCCATATACGTAGTCCGATGATGCAATAGTAGAACCTTTTAAAAAGTTATTAAACAGGTAGTAAAATTCCTTTACAAAATACACTTTGATTTGTACAATTTTTAGAAATGGCAGAGGACAAAACCACATCCTTACCCCCATTAAACCACCAAACAAATCCACAGGAAAAAAAAAAAAAAACAAACCACCCCTTAATTTACAATAGCTGAGTTTTACTGTACGGGAAAGGTGAGAAAAATAATACAAGTTATACAGCACACTTCTTACAAATACCAGCTTATATGAGCTAACACTGGCAGTTAACATCTTAGATTTTTCTCAGAAATAAGCTACATCTGCAGAACTTATGGATTGGGTTTTATAAAGTTCACAATTCAAAAATGTCTCTGTGCTAAAGGGCTTTGGCTCTCTAGCTCAGGGCAAATTTTACATGCTTCAGTCTGTAACCATCTTTGTTTCTAGAGAAGTATATGCATGGATCATGGATTAAAACGTTTTACTATGTGCCATGTGGGTTTTATTATCTGAATAGATTATATCCTAAACCAGTCAACTACCTCTGATTTAAATGCACGGAGAATGGGAAACAGTTTATTCATGCAGCGCATTTATCATGTGATACTGCACCTATACTTCACTCCCAGCCATTATCTGAATGAGAGAGCAGGATACAGGGTATCTGAAGTCAACATCAAAACTACTCCCACTTTATTTCAATAGATGCAAGGGTTGGTATAAAGAAATAAACCTCAGCAGCCGTTGTGATGATGAGAGCTTGGTGCATTCTCAGCTGGTCACAAACCTCTGAGTCTCTGAACGTGTTACAAATAGACATGGGCTGAGCATATCTGAAATAGCTGGAATAGTGGTAGACATGGAGTATTTGCTGGCTTATAAGCAGTTTGGGAGCCTGTTCTCCTCCAGACATGTCAGTTTACTAGAGTTATTTGAATGGAACCAGATCAAATTAAATTAGTAAATGAGGAGAAAAGCAGAGAAGTGACAGGTTGGAATCAACAAGGGCTCAACCTCCCCTGACAGGCTGTGGTCTGTATTTTAGGCGTTTCAATATAGATATACTGAAGTATCTAGGCAGCATCTAGATAATGTTCACATTTACTTTTGCTGGACTCAGCTGCTTGTATGCATGTGTGTATTTCTAAGTGAGTGTGTGTGTGTGTATCGTACACATCAATGATGGTAAGGGAAGATATTACATTCCTTCATATATGAGTGAAGGCATTATAATGGAGGTAGATGTAGTGGTGTTCTTGTTCTCCTTTCTTCTCCTTGCAAGGTCATCTCCTTGATGAAGACCTGTCTCTCCACCAGGAACCGGGAGACCAGTGAGAGTGTGGGAGGCACTTGGTGTAAGTGTACCCAAAAAATAGAAGGTCAGGCATTCCTAGCCTTTCCACGTACCTCTGCAGATGCTAACCTGTGTTTGTGATTGTGTACAGTGGGAAACACGAAAAGTATGAGCTATTCAGAAGTCAGAGGAGAAACAACAGAAGAATAAGTAGGTATAATACCTGTGGATGGAAACGGTTCATCTGAATGGGACAAAGAAAGGAAGGGTAGTGTTACTACTACATATTTGTTGTCATAATTAGCTGCTATTAAATATGTTTCAATATTGCATTATTGTTTTCAGTGAGACCAGACTGACTATTATATAGCCATGCAACAGTTTCCCAAGGGAAGTGGAGGGAAGCTATTTACTGATTTGCTTAAATCTCTGTTGAACAAAGCAGTGGAAAATACTCTGTAGGAAATAATCATCCACTGGCAGGAGGTTGGAAGAGGTTACATAATAGCGATCGTATTTCTGTGACAATGAATGATTCTGTTTATATAATATTCATTTCTGGTCATGTACCCTAGACTTTGCTTATTTTAGTCTCATCCCGAGATAATGCGACAGATAAATTCAACTTACCGATTTTGCCTATGCTTTGTAGAAAATAGTGAAACATTTCTTGTCTAAATTTGTGCACATGACTGTCACAATGCACACAAAGTCTTGTTTCTCTTGAAGGCATGCGTCTCTTTCTGCACTGAATTTTTAACAGAGTGTAGTAGCTATCTTATAAAAGGGGAAAGGGGAAGGTCTTGGGAATTATGCACCAGTCAGTCTAACCTTGATATCTGAAAAGATACTAGAACAAATTATTCAGCAGTGAGTGTGTAAGCGCCATCCAGATAATGAGGTGATAAAAAAGAGTCAATACATATTTGTCAAGAACAAATCTTGTTAAACCAATCTAATTTCCTCCCTTCACAGGGAAACTGGCTTAGTGGATAAGGCGAAAGTGGTAAATGTGATACATCTTGACTTAAGCCGGGCTTTTGACACTGTGGCACATTATATGCTCGTATGTAAACTGGAGAAATTTGGCCTGAGTAACAGAGGACAGCCTGATTCTTTGAAACCCCATGCTGAGAAAGTATTTAGCAGTGGTGCTCTGCTAAAATGAGAATTCACTTTTGCTCTCAGAAGAGGCTTAATTCTGGGCCTGGTTTCGGTCAATATTTTCATTGCTGACTTGAATGATGGAATAGAAGGTGAACGTGTAAAATTTAAGGGGGGCACTAGGCTGAGAGGGTACAGAAGTTCTTTATAAGACAGGATTAGAAGCACGAATGAACATGATACATTGGGAAAAAAGTTATCAGCATGACAGCGCTCAGATTATAAAACTGCAAAGTAGTATGCGTCAGATAATCTGTAACCACACAGTGACTTGGCAGCAGGAGAGAAGATGGAGTTTTAGTGCCTGGCAAGTGGAACAGGAATAAAAGATGTGATAATTCCATTAAAAGAGCAGCTCTCAGTGTGCAGCGTGAGCGCAAAGCCGTTGTGTGCAAGACATCTCTGTTGAGTGCTGAGAAGTCGGAAGCTGAATTGTTGGGTCTGGTTTTTGACTTCTTTTGAAAATGATTCAGAAAAATGGGATGTAATCCAGAAAAATGACCCAAATGATTCAAGACTTAGAAAATATGACCTGTGCTGAAAGATTTGTGTTTGTCTAGAAAAGATATGTCTGAGGGAGGATATAAGTCTTCTAGGCAAGTGTTGTTAGAAAGAAGGTGCAGATCTATCAGTCACCATGTCTATTGAGCATAGGATCAGAAGTACTACATTTTCACACAAGTTTAATATTAGGTGCTCTGTAAAAACCAAACTGAATTCAGATTTAGCAGATCAGTGCTTTACTTGCTCAGGCACGTGAAAAGTGTATCACACACCTACCTCTCAACAGTGCTACTGACCCTGATCCATGCTAGTTGTTCTCTTTCCCCAGATCATCATCATGTCTCTATATTTAATTTAATATCTAAAGGTGCAGTGTATCCCTCTACTTACATTCAGATGTGAGTGTTTTCAAAGGGGTGAAATTACCTAAGGTGTGGATTAAAGATGTGAAAATAAATTCAGAGATTGGCTTTGCTGGTAGCAAACCAAGGCTTTTGGTTGTTTTAAACACATCTATCTGTATAGGATTGTTAATCACTGAAACAGGTTACCCGGGGATGTTGTAGGCTCTCTTCTGAAGGTTTTAAGAAGCTTGACAGGCATCTCTCATGGCTGGAAGTAAATTTGATACTGCTTCTGGGTAAGAAGATAGGCTGGATGTCCTCTTAAGATTCCTTTTAGTCTGACATCTGCATGATTTCTGTGACATAATGTTTTGCAACAATGTAATATATTTTTATATTGCTGCAAAAAACCACAGAACTGGCATAATCAGGCATTTTTGCTTTATGATGAGAAATGAAAATATAGGTATGAATTCATAAAAGTCTCAGGAAAATAAATGCCTGATCTGACTTTAAATATAAATGAACACAGAAAGAATGATATGCTGAATAATGATCCTGCAAAACAAAACTAGCTCAGTTCTTCAGTACTAGCTATCACAGGGCATTGATTATCTATCATGTCTCATTTGTGTGATAACATAAGAATTTAAATTGTAGCCTCACCCAAAACAAACACAGATGCGTTTTCTCTAGGTGTTAATCTCCCAGAGGCCCACAGTCTTGTAATGTAAACAGACCTCTGAGCCCCAGCCTGGTTAGCTCTGTATCAAATAAGCTGTATTAATATCCTGGGTCAAAACTTCCTTCAGGCAGCCTGAGGGCAGCAGCCGTCCAAATGCATGTGCACTGACACCTTTCCAGGGACGAGCTTCTCAGAGCTGGGCCCTTGATTTATGACCTGTATGTTTTCCATTTGTAAGAAGTGTAGTGTTTATTCGACACACAAGGCTTCTGATAACTCTGCTGTTGCTAAATCTCATCCGGCTTCTGCAGGAATGCTTACCCTGCCCCAAAGAGAAAGCCAAGGGGGAAATGAAGTGGCAGGTTGCAAAGAAACCAAACTGTGCTCCTTAAAACACTGCTCTGAAAAAGGGCTTTTGAGCCTTGGGGAGTCAGAAAGATCTCTGCTCTTTCAAAGGAGGGAGAGCTGGAGTTGGTCCTACTCTTGCTTCTGTGGACTTTTATGGTAAAGCAAGGGGAGCAAGCTTTGCTGCACCTTCATCCTCAGCTGGTGGCTTCCCCCAGCCGCTTGAGACGCCTTCTTGTTTCAGCTCCCACTCTTTGCATCCTCTCCATAATGGAAAAGCTCAACCTGGCAGTGATGAACTTAATACACTGTGGGTGTGAAACTGTCCCTTTGTTTTTTCCTGATTCGCTACCGTATAGCCTCTGGCTCTTAAATTGGTGTACGTGGTTCCTAAATCAGCGATCTAGGGTGATCTGCTCCAGGTGCCCTCTAACTCTTTCAGGAAGGCTCCTTCTGTTGCTGGTATGCTGGCTGTAGGAATTAGCTTGGGTGCTGTTGGAGGCTATTTTGGGACAGTAACACTGTGGCTGTATTCTTGTGCCCTTGCCATCCTCTGCTTTTTGCCTTGTTTGCGCTACGAGTGGCCTCTGAAGAGAGAAAGGCAGAGGGCAGTCTTCGTCTTCTCTGCGCAAGGCCTGGGAGCTCCCTCTGCTCCACCCCGGCTGTTAATACGTGGCACACATCCACAGAAAACAATAGCTACACAAGAGATGGCTGCGTCCCATGGGTGGCCTTTCAGGAGCAGGGAGATTTTGAAAGAAAAATGCTGCTGTGCCCAACTTCCCTTGTGTACATGCTGCTACCAGAAGCTTCCCCTATGAATCCCTTTTCTTCAGAGCCGAAGCCAAATCCTGCTGCACTCCATAACCAGAGGAGCATCCTGCTGGCTTCTACAAGAGACTTGTCTGAGGGTGGCATGAAATGGCTCCCAAACAGCAAATCATTTTAGCTCCCCTCTTGTGAATACTGTGTGCTCTTCTGCTAATCTGGAATATGCCCCCCCCGCCCCGAACTGGCTGGGGCTGGTTAACCCTTTGCAGTCTGCTAATCCTGACGGTGGGTCCTCTATCTATAGCCATGGTGGAAAGACAGAGTGGGTGGATTGTCCCGGGGTTCAGTACCAGCGTTCATGGGCCTGGCCTCTGCTACAAAGCATTACCACGGCTGGATGTAGCCGCCAGTTGCAGCTGCCAGAGCCAGTGCTGAGCACGTCTTCGCATTGTCCATGTACTCTCAGGCAAACACCAGGAGAGCGTTACTCAAAAGTAATCTGGATGAAGCCCTAGGCCGGTCTCCTAGAGAGGAAGCGGCTCCCGTGCCCTTGTGCGGAGGAGGAGTGGGCTGCCCTCTGCCTGCCCTTCGCCGAGGACAAGGTGCAGCATCGCTCGCAGGGGGAAGTCATGGGCTGATTTAAACTTGGCACCTGGACTAAACTGTTGCATCTACCTGTTTGCTGTAGAATATAATTATATCCTTGAATTGCAAAAGCAATGTGTTGTGGACTTTATCATATAAATTCTGTGTTATTTTATTAAGTCTTTGTTCTTAATATAGAGTGCTTGCAAGCCCTGAAGAGAACCTCCAAGTCCTACATTAAGATCATTTATATGAATTTTTGAGGAATATCCTTGAAAGATTTGATGCAAAGAGGGGCTTGCACTTGTTTTTTACAGGTATTTTTGGCACTGCTTGTCTGACTTTGAAGTATAAGGAATGTCAGCTCTGGTCTCTAACAGCTTTGGTGAGGGGCACTGGGCTCTTGGACAGCCTGTTACTGTCTGTTAGGTTGCAGCTTTCTGGGGTAATGTATTAAATTTTCAGAATAGGCTTTCTTCCCTCACAGTGTTGATTAGCGCTTGGAGTTAGATGGATATTTACCAAAGTAACACATCTTAAACAATTTAACAAAATGGAAACAAGCAAAAACCTCAAAACAAAATACTTTCACTTTTCCAAACAGATCGGTAGTTACCGTCCTGGCGTGAGTGACTTTGCCCGTTCAGTCAAAGTCATTGGTGCTTTTTCCTTGGGCTCTTTGCTAAACACCCCCCAAAACTTTCAGCCTTCTAATTACATGAAGGCACAAAAAGTAAAAATAAGAACAATGAAAGGCATAAGCGTGATGTATTTTCAGTTGTACATCCCTCCTAATGAAAGTCATGTGTGCAGAAACCTCAGTGATTTTGTCCTGGCTTACTGAAATTAAACAAAGACTGATACCTATTTATAATCCCGAGACTTCTGCTAGTAATATATTTTATCACTATGGTTGCAAAAACAAATAGCCACTAAGGAAGTATTTTTCACAAAAATGAATGAGCTTGGAGGATTCCAGGGAAAGACTTGCCGCCTGTGGTAGGGTAGCGGGGAAATGTGAAGCAAGTGCGGCAAAGTAGTTAAAAGCAATAATGGACTTTACTTTTATTATGGTACTGATATTTACTGTCCCCTTTCATTTCATCGGCTTGGTTTGCAATAATCTTCTGTCACTTATATAGGCTAGTTTTTCTACTGTACTTTCAGCAGGGAGGAAAAGCAGGGTATTTTAAATAATTCTGTTTATTTTTAATTAGAAAGCAAGTAACTTCATTTCCTGTTCTTTTCTTGACTTGATTGCATTTAATAAATACGACAGAGTGCTTACCAAAGTGTTCTTGAAGTAACGTAAACAACATGTACTGTCCCACACAGAAAGGACATCTAAATTGAATTTCTGAGTGGTTTTATGTAGATGAGTTTATTGTGGCTAAATGCAACCAGCCTCCTTTTCTGCTGCCTTGTCATGTTCAGAGCTTACCAGTTGGCATTAACTGCATAATACGGTCCCTAGGAGGGAATGGCTGAAACGCTGTAATGGTGATACAGTAAGGCTGTAGGTGAGAGCAAACCAGGAATCCGTCCTCAAACTCTGCCTGATCCAAAAAAAAAAGCCTATTGCAGGCAGTATGCTCTGTGTGACAGGACTGACAAATATAATAACAAGATTCAGACTCAGTGGTCACACGTTTCAGTGTCGTTCGTGTACCCTCACACACTATTGAGCTCTTCCAGATTCTGTTTTTTTGCTATTGGGTCTCTCAGTTGAGTGTGCCATACAGGGAATTTTGGGCAAATCTGTCCCTCTTCTAGTATGCAGCCACCCTGCCTCAGGGCCAGGGAGCATGCATAGGGTTCCTTGGTGGTGGCAGCTATTCTGGGAAGACTTCTGCAAGCCATTGGAAAAGCGGCACTTGAATTTTTACCAGGGTATTCAGGGTATGAGAATTACTCTCCTCATCTCCAGTGGTAAAAAGCCTGAAGGTGTGGTGCTCACATCCTGTTTGTCACACCTGCAAGGACTCCTCTAGATGAAATTTTCTTTGCACTTGTCATCTTCTAAAAAAGATGTGATTTCTTCCTAGGGAGGGAAAGTTTTAAAAGACAAATTGCATCGTGAAACCCTTTTTTTTTGGTGATGCGGCTCTTTGTCACTTGCAGACGTGAATAGCTTGTTTAGGTCTGGCATCTTCCATAACCCCACATTGGTACTTGCCTGTCATATCAGGTGTGTAAAACCAGTCTGCCTATTATACAGTGAGCTGTGATTGAATCCTTTATTTATGACTTCTGCCCCACATTGCATTAATTAGAATGCAAATTAAGGGTTTCCTGGAAAGCTGCTGTTTACTTCTGCCATACTTCACATGTTTCATTAGTCTTAGGACCCTGACACAGTCAAGTTATGTCAATTTAACAAGTTATCAGTCAGCGGAGCCGTTGTAATTGTACATATGCATGCACGTAGGCTTCCTGGGCTGCAACGTGATGCAGCCGTAGTTTCGCCTCCAGTGAAAGGCATTTAAGCTATGTTATCTTGTCTTGTGTTAGCTACTGGGGCGCGGCTAATTAGAGGTAACTTTTTTTCAAACAGCATAGCTTGATCCTGCACCTGAGCCTTTAATTTACACCAAAGCTTCTGAATCTGACTTTGTAAGATGTTTTTAACTGAGAAGCACGGTTTTCACTAGAAAGCAGTTTTTTGGCCAGCGCTCTTGATGGTAACTGTGAATAGTCCGTATCCCTGACTGGCGGGGCATTAAGACGGATTGTGACTGATTAGACCACAAATTACAGGGGTTTTGTTTGTTTTGCTTTTAACCACACAGTTTAGCACAGGCTGCATTTTCATATACGTCCCTGGTTACCAGCCTTTAGTAGCTGACCCCTACTTGAGGAAACTGGCTGCGTTCAGTGCCTCTCTAAGTCCTATCGCATCTGCTGAGGTTTGGCAGCGTGGCCGGACCTCTTGCGCAAGGCTCCCTCACCTTCCCGGTGCAGACACACGTTGCTCCGCGAGGGCCGGTGTCCTGTGCGGGGTATCTCTTGTCTCTGCTTCCTATAGCTGTGCAAGATGCAGAATTGAAAAGTAACATTTTCTGTTTTCTAAAATATTGGGAATGATGTCACTTTGGAGGGAAATCTGTTTCAAAACTAACCGCTACTTTCTAACCTTTCAAGGTGCTGTGATGAAAGACTTATTTCTGAATGTGTTTAAGCCCCAGAGGAAAAATTTTCACGCAAGTTGCTCTGAAGGAGCTTACACCAAAGTAACTAAGAATTTGGCCCCTGGCACCGTTATTTTCCTCAGCTCCCACAGTGACAGAAGGGGGTGGAGGGAAGTAACCTATCCCATTTCTGTTTGAAAATATTTAGCTTGAGTGATGTGAAGATTTCAGTAGATCTGTGACAAGATCAAAGACTATAAATTATTTAACAGTGGTTCTACTTTTGTGGAATTATTTAAAGTATCATAATTGCAGCTCAGCTTCCCAGCCTTCATTTTCAAGTCTGGAATTCTGTTGGGAACTATCATAATCACTGAAGAGTATAATATTACAGGCCGGGTATAAAAATATCTTTTTAATGACTAGCAAATTAGTGAAATGTCTTGACCTGAATCTAGACCAAACAGAAGACAGTGTTTTTATGGAGGGGGAAGAAAGACTAAATTGTCACCACATTGTTATTCTTGTTAAATTCTCCACTACTTAAAATGTCAGTTGATTAGATAAAATTTGTAACACTGTGCATCAATGCAAGTGATGAAGGGCTGTGTGTTACATAGTATCTTGGCATTTCTGCACTTTTGTTTTCCTTTTAATGCTAGCATGCGCATTCTGTGACTGAAACTTGGAAAAATAAAGGCTATTCATTACTTTAGTACTCTGTGAACAATAGAGATCATGAAAGGCATCGCAGGGAACTCCTCTGTGTTGGCTCTTCAAGAAGCAAGATGAGCCCTTGGAGGGTTTTCTCATAGGCTTCAAGTAATTGTTGTGTGCATGATCTGCCTGGCTAAACTCTTTGTGTCTGACTTAACTGAAATAGGATCTAGAAGAGACAGGAGTTTCCCCCTCCGTACCATGTGATTCAAAGCATTAACCGAGTCTCTGTTTACTTAGGAACAGGAATTTATTCTCCAAATTCTGGTTTGCAAGTGAGCTGAAGGAAACAGCCTTTGTGTTCTTGTGTGCAGTCAGGTGTCAGTGGTGAAATTCTCAGTTTGAGCAATTTTGACCATATAGCGAAGATGCCAGGCAGGTGTCTGCAGATGACGATTCTATTCCCAGTTACGTTATCAATTTCCGCTGTGATTTGGGACAAGTCACTGACCTTTCTGTTCTTCATTGCCCTCAAATTAAACCAGAAGTGATAGTACCAACTGGTTTACATGGTGAGCGTTATGTCACTGCGGCTGCATTTGCAGTGCAGAGTCTCCGTATTGAAGGAGTGAAATAATAGTGGTAGTGCAGACAGGGCGATTGCATTTTGCCTTCGTGGCAGGGTATAATAGATATTTTTGGGACAGA
Source organism: Fregata magnificens (assembly GCA_013389945.1). Taxonomy (NCBI): domain Eukaryota; kingdom Metazoa; phylum Chordata; class Aves; order Suliformes; family Fregatidae; genus Fregata; species Fregata magnificens. Next base: position 200,411 of record WAAD01035884.1, on the reverse strand, counting down.
CGCCACCTTAGTGTCCTGTGTTCACAGGACCCCTTATGCAATGAGGCTGTAGTCTGTAACTCTGAGCACCAGAGCCGTACTTCAAAATGAGCAGTAGGAGCCCAGAGATAACACGATGCAGAAACAGAGGTGATCTCCGTTCCTGCCTTTTTCTCCACGTGGCTGGGGCCCATGGTGCTCTGCATTGCAAAGACAAATGTGAAATTTGTTCAGTACCTGGCTCCAATGAATGTGATTAGTCTTTAATTAATAGGAGCATAAAGGAGATTCATAAATTAAATGAAAAAACCTGTTATCCCGGGACTTTGTATCCTGGAAGGACCTGCATAGCAGGTTGGAGGCCATCTACAGCGATGTTATGCTCAATACCTACATGTATTGTGGATGCATGTCAGATTAGTAACGCCTCCCAGAAGACAAACACAACGTGAACAATCATTTTTACTGGCAAATGTCATCTGTTAGATATCAGCCTAATTTTGTCATTCCAGTGACACAAAGCAGACTTCATCCTCGCTATGTCGAGCATTTCGTTAGCCTGTACGCAACCTAGTGCTCTGGCCCAGCTACTCTTTCTGGATGCGTGTTGACATGCACTGGGGATACGGAGTCTCCAAAGCATTTAGCAAGATTGTATTGTGGTGCAGCCATTTCTTTCACTTCACACTGAATTACATCCTCCTACTCCTTGGAAATACAGTAGAAATATGTTGTTTGAAGAGCTTACTCTTTTTGTTACAGTTCCTTGCTGTCTAGTTTTGCTGAAGTTGTGCCGATAGATCAGGAAGGGCTTAGAAAAGGACATTAGGAGAATGATCAGAGATCTGGAAAACCTACCCAGAGAAGCTCAGTCTAGTTAGTTTATCCAACACCATGACCTAACGACATCTTAGATGTACGTTGAGTGAAGAGCCTTCTGCTTAGTGGATGGCTTTTTCCTCTCCCAGGAAAAGGGTTGGCAAAAGAAGAAATGAGGGGGGGGTTTTTTTTGGTTTTTTTTTTTTTGGTTTTTTTGGGTTTTTTTAAGTTGGAAGACTGATTAACCACTGCTTTCCTGGATATATGATGAGGGCTTCATTGCTGTCAGTCTTTAAGATTTAAGCTTTTTATTTCCGGTGTCAGGAGAGGGTTTTATCGCCTGTGGTGGTAGGAGCTGATGTTCAAGCAGACTTGATGCTTGCAATTGTATATAACTGGCTGCAGTGACCTTTCTGGTCCCTTCTAGCACGGCATTCCTAAGTCTGCATCTTCCCCAAAAAACCCATCCTTTGATTTTCAAGAAGAATGAAAGTTTGAATGAAGCAACTGCTGACCTAAGATTTTCCAGTGTTAGAGATCAGGTAGTCCCACAGTCCTTCTACATGGCTGTAAATCTGTGAGTCTACAAACTCAGCTCGATAAGTGGTGGAAGCTGCTCCTCCATTGAAGAAGCGCCAAAACCCTTGCTTTACCAACAAGATTTTGCCAGGAACTCCCGTAGTGAGACTGTGCTGTCTATAAGCAGGCTTTGGAAAGCTCCCAGATACATTCTGCACTGTACAGAGACCAGATAGTGGTGAAATCTCATCTAGTGTGTGCCCTGAAATTACTACTCATCCTTCTTTATAATAAATGAGTGCTATTTGGCTACAATCTTTCTAAAGCTGTAATGCACCGGCATCCTGGAGTGCAAGAGTCCTATCTTAGATGGCTACATTCAAAACATACCCTAGGGACTGTTAGAGAAATTTATAATCATCCCTTTAGAATCCCAGGATTAAATTCTAAGTGGCAAGCAAATAAATAAACAATGCTTCTCCCTAATGCCTATTTATTTACCGTAGATCAATGGAACATTCAAGGATGAAATTGGTTTTCTTAGGGGATTAAAAAAATATTTAAAATAGGCTTTATTGTGAGAATTAATATTGTGGATTCTGGAGGGGTGAAGGGTTAGCGTGAGCCAGGTTATCGTAAACTGTTCCATTCTGAAAGAAGTGTTTAGGAGTAGGAGAAGAGAAATGAAGTTAAAGGACACCTCTTTTTGGTTCATCAGTTTGACATCCTGCTAAAAGAAGTCTGTGAAATTGCCTACTGTTGCTGGGAACTGGGCAAACAATGTGGAAATGCGCACAGCAGAAATGCATTGACACACTGTGTTGTGCCAACGTGTGTAATTGCAATACCTGTTTGGTGCAGTATTGTTAGGTAACAGGTCCTGCTGTTTCCCCTCTTCTTGTACCTGGTCCAGAACAGCAGATGACATCTGTGTGTGTATAAGAGGCAACCTCAGCAGGGGTAGAGCCCAGCTGCTGGACTGCGCTTCCACTCTTACCTCCTCTGACCAAAACGCACGTGGGCATGAGGCAGGTTTCTCCCGCTGTTGGACTAGGCTGTGATTATTGATGCTGTTTTCCTTCTCTGGTTTTCCCAGGACCCCTCACCTGTCTGAGTTTGGAAGGGAACAAACAAATTATTTTGATTCTGTTTTACCAAAAGGAAGAAGAATAGCAGGAGAGGAGGGTTTAGGGCTGTTTACTGAAGTTCAGGATAGTTTGGAATGCTATGGATTGGGGCATTGGTTGCTGCCACCTCATAAAAAAGCAGAGCGTGCTCTTTTCATCTTTGGGAAAAACAAACCAAAAAACATGAAAAAACCCAATATTGGCAACCACAGAATGAAAGAACAGTCAATGCAGTCTATAAAACCAGAATAGTCAGACCATAACAACAGTAAATGTCTAGGTGAACTGAAGACTTGTGAGATGAAAATCTAATCTTGGAAATGTATTGTGTTTGTATAAAATGTTTTCTTCTCTCTCTTTCTGTTTTTTCCTCTCCGTGGTTTCTGAGTAAGTTTTAGTGTTCTCGAAGGCTAACCAGTATTGCAGCTCTGTTGACCAAGATCTAGATCTTGAGTGTAGTCTCTACTGATGAGAGAATGAAGTGTACTTTCTGTACTGCATACATTGAATCTATATGGGCATACATAGGTTCTCTGAGAGCTCCTCTGTATGCTGTATGCATCTTCTATACCCTTCCATTTTTTAAATCTTCTTGTTTTCTCTGCAGTGCCTGCACACATCCTTTTTTAAAGTCCTATTTCTACTGCAAACTTTATCCAAGCTGCTTGTTTTGCTGCTGTGGTGGGGCTATCATCTGGATGGTTCGCTTTCAAGGCTGTAAAATCCTCCTGTTGGAGCTGTGTCGAAAGTATTGCTTTCTAGTGCACACGTGGTGGGGTTTGCACTAGGGATTCTTGTCCTTTCAAGGTAGGGGAGAGCCTGTTACTGAATTTTGCAGAAGCAGTAACAACTTGTGATCATTGCAGGTCAAGAGGGAAGGTTCCTTTTGACTAATGCTCTGAGCACAGGCCTTGTTTTCTGATTTAAAACTCGTGTTGCACGGGAGGAGATGATCCTGCCAGGCTGCTGTGTGCCACTCCAGCCAGGGTAAGCAAAAGAGTTAAATATTGTGGGACATCTGTGAATCACAGGTGCCATGTGGGAGACAGGGATGGCAGTGATGGAAGCAACTATGAAAAAGAATAACAGGACTGTTCGGTTAATGATGGCTGAAATCTTCTGAAGAGGAAGGAGGGGAAGAAATTTGAGTACTAGATAGTGAATAGGAGCCTGAAGGAGTGTGGAAAATATGTACGGTGGCAAAGAGAGAGACTGCAGAGGTCTATAAATGATGCAGGAAATTGTGAAGGCTAAGGTACAGTTGGGGGACTGATTATATATATACGATGGACTTAAAAATCCTTACAGGCATCTGGAGAGGTTACGTGAAAAAGAAACTTTGCATGATGGGACTAAAAGGCATTGCTAATTGATAACTATAGACTCTGCTTTTGAAAGGCCATGCGTATTTTAAAAGATGGGAGGGATGATTGCAGGCTTTGCAAATGAACTCTGTGTGTGTCAGGGGGAGGTGAAATATTTCTCTACACTTTGTTTGAGGACTGGAGTTTGGGGGTTGTTGTCAGGGAAATGCTTATGGCTGTAAATTGCATTTTTTTTAAACTCTGTCTCTTTAATTTAAAAGTCCTTTGTCCCATTTGCTGCATTAGTCTTACAGTTCTTGCTTTAGGCTTACATTAAAAGTTGGCAGTCTCGGCTGGAGGAAAACTAGGGGATAGGTCAGATGCTAATTAATTTCATGCTAATTGTGCCATAATTTGAAATCCAGTGGATTAGTTTCTGTGGGAGAGCTGAAATATATGGAAAGGCAAAAATGAATAAGGATAATTAATCTCTGTAAAATTGCTTGGGATGCCCTAAGAAAAAAAGGTTTTGTTGTTGCTTTTATTTTTTGTTTGAAATGTTTTAAAGGCGCCTGTGCTGTGAGTTACGTGAAAGATTCATTTCTGTGGAATGACACGTCTTTGTTCCTCAAGCACCTAAAAGAAACACCCAAACAGCTGGCTGAGCTCTTGGTGAGGATTCCCTCCCCGTAGGATGAGCAATTGGTTTTGGACAGATTCACCGTGGAAGGATCGAGCTGGGTGCCAGGTGGAGCCCCGTGCGAGGTGGGAATGGCACTACTCAGCCCCTTGTAACCCACCGAGCTGAAGGACAATCCCAGCGGTTCGAGGTGGATTTTGTGGGCTGTACTCTTAGGCATGCTACTGCGCTGAGATCAGCAGGGCCCCCCGTGCAAGAGGAGCGAGCGCCGGTGGGTTTGCGAGCAGTTTCAGCTGTCGGGGTGCTGCATCATCATTGCATCCTGGACTCCTGAGCTCCTTCTGTGCCTGCTCAGGGGAGGGAGATATCTTACTCAAGAAGGTGGTTGTTGCACGCAGTATCCTTTTTGCGCTTGCACTGTGCTCTTGCACAAGGGGGAAGAGCTCCCGTTCCCGCACTGTGGGAGGGTAGTCCAGGACTTTGAGCTGGGTGCCCGGAAAGAAGAAAATGTTACTTGTCTATTTGTTTTCTTTGTAGAAGTAGACGAGGCTGGAGCAGACAAGAGGCAGATGCAAACCACTTCTCCTCGCTCTTCACGCTTCCCTCCCACTGAGTCTCCAGTGGCTGGTTGGAGAACTTGACTTGGAGCCAGGCTGGGGGTAGTAATTTACTGCTGGCCTCTAATGGCTATAAATTACTACGTGCCCTGGAGAATAGCAGTCATAGAGGTAGAGCTGTGACTCAGAGGTGGGTCCCATGCACACCACCTCTAAGGTCTTGCCCTTAGGCACAGAGCACCAGGCTCTGCCTGATGTCAAAAAAAACCTACCTGTGAGTTTCCAGGCTGGCTCCATACAAAGTATCTCTGCGTGTAGTTGATGATAAAGTTGTGTATTTTCCTTGGAGTTTTCTCCCCACCCGTTATCGGCCTACTAGAGTTCAATGACCTAGCTTTGAACCGTCAGAGAGCAGCGACTTCCCGAGTAGTCGTCTCTTGCTCTGAAAACCAAGGAGCTCCAACTCAACAAGGGGGTGGGGAGCGGTGCAGTTTTCACAATTGAAATCCTTTTGTTTTGCTTTCTACTTGTGAACACCAAGCAGAAGTTCAAATAACATTACAAAGCAGAAAGCTTTATGATTAATTACGCCTGGTACAGATATAATTTAAACATATTGACTTGTCTGAAGTAAGTGCTAGATGGTGCAATAGGGGAGACAGGAAGTGGCTGGTGGAGATTGCTGAACCAAGCTGGAATCAAAAGTCGGGGAGAGGAAGCGCATCGTCATTTAACTTTGCTCGGCAGCTCAGCAGAAAACTGATGCAATCGCTGATGGACGCCAATATCAAAGGGAGAAAAATCATGACGAATTCTTTGTGCTTTTAAAATTAATGTAAAGCTAATCAATAGCTTGAGTTGGTGCAATATAAAAATGTAGTACTGGGACCTCCATTAAAATGATTTTTCTTTAAACCTATATTCTGGGATTGCTATTAGAGAGGCTTTAGAGATAATAATGGCAGTTAAAAGACAGCTTTCTAATTCCCATCAGGTTGTTGCATTTCACTGCAACTAGTCTGTAGCTGTGCTGGGAACTAGGTAATGTCAGCCCTTGAAAGATTATGTTTTCTTTAGCTTTTTTTCTTTATGGACCGGTGGGTCCCTAGGAATATTTCAGATAGCTTTTAAATGGGGTCAGGGATGGAGAGGAGGAGAAACCATTTGACTAGACTAGACTCTCTGTGCTAAAAGAGCTCATGGCTTTTTTTTCCCCCAGTCTCTCTCCAGCAAACTGTGACCATATGGGAATCTGTGAGTCAAAGTTCAGAAACCAACCAGCTGCCTTAGGTTTCTGATAACAGATCATATTGTGGTGAGGGCTCACTTATCCTTGATAACCCATGCGTCTAAAATCAGAATAAGTGTATTTTTCTCAACTTTGTGGGTGTATTTTATCACCCTGGACACACATTCTTCACTCTCTCACTCAAGCTGGTCATAACTGTTTAATGGTTACGACTGTGCCATCTGTATAAGTGTTACATCGTTCACCGCAGTCCTTCTCAGAGACGTCTATTCATCTCAAATTGTGTCTCTGCGGGTGCCGGTCACGGAGACTCCACAACTCGGCACCCCTGGAGCTGACTGGTGATTCATGCCTCCAGAGTCTCATGACGTTGGCCGTGCAGAAGCCAGAAGCGAGCCTTCTGCCCCATGCATTTCTCCCTCCTCCTTTCCTGAAATGCACTGGACATCATGAGATTGCAGCTGTGTAAAACTTTTGCTCAAAGTGTGAATATTGTGCAACCAGGTGAAATTTGCCTGCTTGTGGTTTTAGAAGTGGCCTTTTTCTGTCTACGCAGGGCACTATTCCAGGTGCAGGTGTTCTGGTTTTACTTTTCCTCTGCTGAGCAGCCTCTGCTATGAGAGCTGTAGTGTTTGCTGGACTGTGCTTATTTTTGGGGAATGCAAAATAGGTTGGTCAGGCTTGCTGCCTCGCTATTGCCGCAAATGAGATCTCAGCTTCCCTGTCATCTCAGATTAAATCTCAGCTTCCCTATGCTGGTGTTCTGACTCCTCTTCAGACTCAGAGCAGGAGGTGCCTGAGACTGCAGATGATGTAACTCTGGTCCTACAAAGAGATGTCCCTAAGCAAGTTCAGGGTAAGGAAAAAGCATCTAACCACAAATGTTCTGTGGTTTCCCAAACCCTTCTCCAGTCGATGAGCTTTGCCCAAATGCAGAACAAGAAGTATTCTATGCCACACAGTACTTCAAAGATGTCAGTAGGAGGAGCAGAAGCCATAGAGGAAGTTTGTGAAATGAAGGAAACAAAGAAGGACAGGATGAAACCATGGAGACTGAGGAGAAAACACATCCATATGGAGGAAGCCTAGAGGTGCTGAGTAGTGCTAGAGGAGAGATGATCATCCTGCTTTTCCTGTGGAAAGGTGCTGATAGTTTCCTCCCTCCAATATTAAGACTGTTGATGGTTTCTGCAACTGGAGGGAGATACGGAAGGGTGTTTAGGTGAGAAGTGGTAGGTCCTGAGGTAAAAATAAAAACAAAGCAAGAAACATCAAATGAGAAAGTAGAGGAGAAAAAAAGCCAGGCCTGGAGTCAGGAATGGGTGAGCTGAATACTACGTAGGACAGAGAAGATGCTGTCTCCCCTTTTCTTGAAAAATCTCATTCTTGCTCAGAGTTACTGCATCGTTCTCAGCAGCTAGATCTGCTCTGTAATTATTGCATGTTCTGCTTAGCCTCTCACTTTACTTTCTCTTCCTACTTTCTCTGCCAGAAAGATCACAGAGCAGCAGATCTCAAATCTGGGAAGCATTTCCTGCTAGACCTTCTTTAGTCTGTGCCTGGGCTCAGCTAGTATCGAGACAATGTGGTGACTACAGCTGGCAATCTGGTATATAGAGAGGGGCAAGCTGGCAGATTTGCGTCAGTCCGGTCAGAAGATCCTACTTTGTGGCAGGTTCTCCTGTAGAACTTGCCCAGGCTGCATCATGGTTCTGTGGCAGCTTCTTGTCTTCATTTTTCAGAGGTCCTAGAGGAGAAGATTTCAGGATTTGAGGTTCCTCACTCTCAGCAGCTGTCTCCGGTATCTGTATGAATGAGATAAAGTTGGAAAATGTTCTGGTGTTGTATGCTGCCCTTCTCCTGAGGCGGTCCTGTGGGGTTTTTGATAGTAAGTAACAACCTCATCAGGAGTGCTTACGGTATAGTTTCACTACAGTTCCTTTTTGAAAGCAGTGGCCGCAAATATGGTTTCTCTATAAATCTATTTTACCTTTATGTGAATTGCTGCATCTGCTCTGGCCATGACAATGCTAATAACCCATGCCATGTGGCTGAGGCAGGTTATTTAGCGAATTAGTGGAATACTCTCCTTTTAGCGTCTCAGTGTGACTCTTAAACATGGCATAGGGTTTGTGTATTGACCCTTACTTAGCAGTTCATATAGATAGATGGGGGCATGGGAATGGAGGGGACCTCCAAAGCATGAGCGTCCGGGTAGGATGGTAATGGAGCGTCACTGTGGGGGAGATTTTGAAGGCCTGGAGATGTCATTGTGAGTTGTTTTGAAAGCTGCCAATTGTTGTCAGTATGTTGACAATTATTTTCAATTTGTTTTGTTTTGTTTTTTAATTGTGGAAATGTTCCCAGAAGCTTAGTAAATGAGGACATGTTCTTATACGTATTCAGCTAATATGTTGAAGCTCACATGGCCCAGCTTTGGTTATGAAACCTACTCCTTTAAGTTGGTGTCATTTGTGCCCAGAAGGCCTGTGTTCAGAAGAGGCGCCCCTAGTTGTGGGATGAGGCTATTTCTCTCAACCTGCAAAGCACTAGTGCTTAGAGTATTCTTTTAAAACAGACGTGCAGCCTTGCAAATGGATTTAATCCCACTCCAACACATGGCTCTGTTTGTGGAGATAGGATGCCAGAAAACCACAATGTATTCTGTATGATATTTGTAAGCTCCATGTAAAACTGCGGAACCAAAAAACCTACTCTTAAACAATTAAGATCAGGATTGTGCTTGCAGAGGTGTTATGCGGTTAGTTTTCTTTCATCCCCTACAGATTTTCAGAGATGATGGAGATTGTTGAAACGTCTGGATGTGCATTGCATTCAAAAATAGTCAGCGAAATACCATCCTGAGTGGCTCTGCGAGTTTTCCTCCTCCTTTTGTGCATGCTCAGGATCAAAATTAAGTGGCTTCCTCACAGTGAGAAATTAGTTAGTAATTTCCAATACTGTAGTGGTGACATGGGAGCTCTGGAGAATCATCCCAAAGCCGGTATCTGAAAGCCAAGTGTGAACTGGCAAGGTCTGAAACAGATGGAAGGTTTTTAGCTTCTTGCTCACATGTTTGCGTGAGTCCCATGGAAAATGTGCGACTTGTACCCCTATGTTATTTAGCTGCTAATAACACCTCTGTGTGTTCTTGCCTATACAGCGAAATTTATTGGGGGGCGTGTGTGCATCCTACAGGGTGACATTGCATAAGGTATTTTGGCAACGCAAAAAGTAAGGTAAAAAAATTAGATCTGTTTGTTTTTTAACCCTTGTGCTATCTCTCACCGGTGTCAACATGCAGATTAAACACAATTCTGCTCCTTCATTGGACTTTCATTCACTTTCTTTTGCTCTAAATGAGTATTCACAGTGATTAACTGCAGCCATCCCTTTGCTGACTTCTCGCAATGGGAGCCTTCCTGCTTTGCTTTGTACTTAGAGCTGTGTTGCACTTCTCCAGTCCGCGCTGCGTGGTGAAGCAATGAGTGGAATGGAGAGTTGAATTACACATGATTTCTTGATGGCTCCGACGAGATGAAATGAGTACTACTTAGAGAGTAAGTTATCCCTCACTGTGAACATGAGTGGCAGAATTTAGGTCTTTTGTTGCTGAAAACTGATGTTTCTAATTCTATGCATTTCAATTCTGCAAACTGTTTTTCATGGAAAGAGAGAGAAATAAAACTTGCAAGGGTAAGTTTTGCTTTGCTGCTGGTAAGCCTGGTACTACAAATACTTTTTTGCAAAAATAACCTACTCTGTCTTGTGCAAAGTAACACCTTGATTTACACCAGTCTAGGATTCAAAGCATTCAAACTCATCTGTGGGAAGGAAACACATTAAGGGAAGTTATTAGGAATTCCTCTCCTTATGTTTTCCTTCCATGTCTTCTGTGGTCCATCTGTGAAACGGACCATAAGAGGGAAGCATAGGGAGTGGGAGGTCAGCATGGTGGGAAGACAAAAACAATGAAACCTCAATGAATTCATGATGAAGGGGAGGCAGACAAAAAGACTCTGAAGAGAGCTGTGGATGAGCCGGGGGAAAAGAAGGGAGAACATAATGTCCGAATGCCCAAAGGAAAAGAAGGGGCCGCAGCACCATTGGCCAGTTAAGCAAAAATGAGGAAATGAATGAATGGGGAGAACAGCAATAAGCTGATGCAGTTTGCAGCGTGCAGAATTGGAAACAGAGTTTTCAGAAAGGAACAGAATACATTTTGCCAGTTCTGTTTGTGTTGAGTAGGACCTTAATTTCTGAATGGTTTGCCTGTCTTCTCAGTGGACCAACCGGAGAAATCAGGTGTGATTCAGAGTGAATGAGAGAGGCAGCGTCTGGCTCTAAATTTGCTGTATTCCTTCTGCTTTGTATCAATGCCACAGAATAAAGTTTTGTATTAGGGAAATGGGGACCTTCGCTAAGAACGTATATCACATTAGATGATATATTACTGTTCCAACCCCTGGTCTCAAACATCCAAAAATAGCTTGCATGGACGTGTGGGGCAGGTCCTAGGCTCTGGTGAACGATATTTAGTGTTCCATGGGGAAGGGGAGAAACACTGTAATGAAATCACCAGCCTTAAACTAAGCTGCTTTTCTTAGGTGGCTCCCCCAGACCTCGGCAAAAACGTGTCTGTGCAGGTTCAGCCAAGCTGCCTGTTGAATAGTTTGGCCAAACGCAGGAAGCAAGATCTTTGACCTTCTGCAGTGTCCTCATTGTAGACGCATGCATATAATTTCCAGTAATTTAACAGGAGCTTTAGTTTGAAAAAGATTTGGGTTTTATTACTTTCATTCATCATCATTAACTCATGCCATGTGGCGGAGAGGAGGGAATGACATATTTCCGCAATTAGATTCAGTATTTTGCATGAAAAAATGAGCTGTTACAGCAAATGCTGCTTTTGAAATAGGGACTAAAACCAACGGAAACAAAAGTTGTGATGTGTGCTTGGAAGAGAAGAGTTAAAAAAGGATATTTTTACAATGAAGTCTTCTTTAAGTTGTGGTTAGAAATGATTTAGCCTTCTAACCTATTCCTACTGTGTACTTGGCTTACATTCAAAAAATGTTTCCATCCAGTACCTTGATGCGCTTCTAATTCGTCTGTTACAAATATGCTCTACTTTCTGCTTACTCTTAAAAGGTGCACCGGCTTCGTCTGCTGAAAGTACCTTCACGTAGGGCTGCTTCAGTTTGCAAGGGGGAGTGTGAAATTTCCTTTGATTTTTACTTCGTGTGGGTTTGCTTTGCTTGAGTTTTGATTTAGCTGAGCCCAACAACTTAACACAAAACACAGCTAGGAAAATCCTATTTCCTATGGTGTGGGATGCAAAAGGGATCAGTTCTTTGGGGTGGCTTGGCTCTGGGCTGAGGTGCACTTCAAGGGTTTCGCTACACTTTATTTTTTAACCCTTTGCCAAGCAAGCTACATTGCAAGGGCCTGATCCTGTTTTCTGTGAAGTCAAAGGGAAGTTTGCCATCAATTAAGATGGGAACAACATGGGGCCCAACGTTGGTAATGAAACCCAAAACCAGGCAAGCTTTATGTGGTTGAGTGTTCCTGCCAGCATTCCTCACAACTGTGTGTGTGACACATGCTCCCTTGATAATCTAATGAAGAATACGTGTAGACCCAAACATGTATTTTATTTTACATAGCAGGCTGCATTTTCGGTAATTTGCCTTTTCTCCTTGTATGCGTCTCGGTCTCGTGGATGTTAGCATGAGCCAGTACTCCTGATAGCTTTTCTGTTTCCCTTCTTGGGATGTTGGTTTTCTTTTCTGCATGTTCAATTACATGTGCACGTTCATCTATTCCTGTTCACTGGAGGGTATTTTGCAGAGCTCTTTACATAGCATTCATAATACTCTTATCCATGATTTGGATTTCTTACTGACAGCAAAACTTCAATCCTTTTTGCTGCTGTTTTATTCATTCTGTAGCTCCATCTAGATAAACTACTTACAAGTTCTGTAGTGGAAGTTTAACAGTTTGGTTGAATTTTTCCCTTCTAATTCAATTGTGCATTGAATTCTGTTCAAATTTAGATTTATTTGTACTGTTTTGAAGGCATTTAAAATGTAAGCTCCTCATTTATCAGGATTTCTCTAGCGATTGCTTTCTTACATTGTTGTCATAATTCTCAACGGATTTTTTTCTTGATGCTCTCACTCTTCTTTGGAAAAATGATCCTCATCTTTTGATTATGCTTGCCAGCTCATCTGTTTCAGGAGAAAAAAAATGATCATTTGTGTTACTGCACTCAATTACCTACATTAGTAGTGAGAGTATACGTGTGTAGATGAGGGTGATGGGGAGATTTGTATGTGTGGGTGTGCATATATAAGTGTTATCTTCACACGTGTGATGCATGCACCCACATCTACTTTGCCTCTTTTTTTAATTCCTCCGTTTCCACTGTAACTTCTGTGAACATCCCATCCAGAGATATTGCTGTCTCTGGACAGGAGACAGAAATACAGAACTACTTATAAAAGCTAAGTCTAAGCCACCTTTGTTGCGGTACGCTCCCCATGAAAGGAGATAGGAGGTGGTAAATCTGATGAGCTTTCTCTACACAGCATGGAATCGGCAGCTCTCCCACTGCACGAGTGTGTCCCCACGCCTGTGCTGTGCCTCTGCCACAAGCCCAGGGCTCCATCTTTGCTCGCTCACAGTGCAGTTGCACAGAGGCAAACTACTACGGTTTCTCCTTGCTCCAGCTGCCCTCAAGACTCTCTTCAGTGGAATATCCACCGTGGAAAAGACAGAAAAAATGTCACCTAAACTCAGGCTGTAACATACTTTCTCGTGACCTCACCAAGGGCATGCGAGGAATAATTCAGACCTAGTTCCATTTCTCTCTTGCATCTTTGGAAGAGCATGATGCCTTCCTTGGACCCTTGTCTGTAAGAAGGGTAAAACTTGCCCTTTGCACAAAGGGTACATCTGGGACCTCAGTTCTCACTCCTCATTCCAAACATACATAGAAGTCAGCAAAAGACTATTGGAGTAAAAACCTTCTGTTTGGCTCTTGGATAGATTTTCATGATGATATGCTAAACTGTAGTCTCTGGCATTTGGCACAGATGACAGAGAAGAAATTTCACCAATAATTTATTTTTTACTAATAATTCATCTGGCTATTGATTTAGTTTGAGTTTGGCTCCAGCTCTGCCCTTCAGCAGCTTTTGTAAACAGGGTTTTTTCTTATCTACATGAGTCAGGGTTTGACTTTCCCACTCTGTGCTATAAATTACACCTGTGTCTCCAGTACCATGCTAATGCCTGGGATTTAGTGAGAAAAGGAAGGAATTTGAGCTCAACCTTTTATCCTGGAAGGCTTTGCCTTTTCCATTACTCAGGCACCACACCGAGACATCTTTCTCTCTGCTCCTTCAGCGCCTTTACAGACAGAAGAGCAGCCTGAAACAAATCCATTTCCCACCTTTTGGAATCTATGTTTCAGTCTACCTTCTTAAGTTTTTAGAGTTATGTTTTAATTAGCATTTAAAGGTAAAGTGAGGAAGGGTCGAAAGACTCCTCATGTAAGAAACATACCCGTAGAAGCAAATAAGACTACCTGCACTCAGGGAGATTATTAATATGAGGCGAGTTTACTCAAGAAATTCGAGGATCAGGCCCATGATACTGAATTTGATTTAATTCACTCATACATAATGATTACCCACAGCTCTGAGCAGATGTAGTAATGACTACAATTACTTGCAGATCATTTTTTATTATGATTAAATCTGTACATGATATTATTCTTGAGGCAGCAGTTTTTAATATTCAGCTTGCTCCCCTCCCTCATCAACATTGACTGTGTACAAGGTTAGAGGCACATCCCCAGTTCAGCAGTGAATACCTTTCTGCCATGAGCAAATGTGGGTTTTGGTTGGAGTCCACTGGCGTATGCACTTAATGTTCAAAGTTCACCTTTGGAGCTTTGAAATTGCATGCATGTGTGTGCGTTTTCAAACGTATTTCAATTGTGAAGCCCCCGCCAGCTTCAAGAAAGCAGTCTCAGACTAACGTTGAGTGTGCAAATGAAACTGTCACCTATAATGTGTCTCAGTGACCGTGGACTAAAGCAGTGGAGTGGCCAGCAACCTGACCTAGAAGTCTGATCGTCCCTTAGGAGCTTTCACCTGATTCAGGTTGGTTTTGCTGGAGCCAGCAGATTTCTGCGTTCCACTCGTGGTTCTGCCTGAGTCTTTTTGCGTAAGCCTAGAGAAGTCTACACGCTGCCTTTTAATTTATTCTTTTGTGAGATGAGGGTAGGAGTTAATTTGAGAGCAGAAAGACTTGCTGTTTGGCTTGAATTAAGTTGTGTTAGGGAACGCTGAGGATATGCAAAGGGTCTTGTGCTTCTGGGCATATGAGAGAACAGGATTATTCGAACAGGGCATTTGCCATATGTTTGTCATTCATGTGTGATGTTTGTTTCATCTTTTACATTAAGCACAGCAAATATTGTAAACAGCCCCAATGGAGATAAATATAACCGAACATTAAAATTCATTTTTATAAGCTTGATCGTTCTGTATTTTTGGTAAAAATTCTTATTGACAATTGGAGGCCAGGTTACAGAAAATCAGAAGGATATCATTGTCTGTGGACTAGCTGAAGATTTTCTAATTAAGAGAACAAGTTTCATCAGCCGCCTCCTCCCTCAGTATTCCCATTTCAGCAAAATGAGATTTGTCAAAAAATACTCACCACTCTTGACTGTGGTTCTTTATCCGCATAGGGAGGGTCACTGCATCAAACAAAGACATCTGTCACAATCCTTGTCATCTGTGTTTGTTTCTGGATTTGTTTTTCTGATGAAAGCCATGACAAAATCTGTGGTCATGATGAGGCAATTTTTAAAAGCAATGAATTGTGGTTGGGAGGTGAAAAGTTGTTTGCCCGTAGAATTTCTACTCAGCTGGGTGACCAGGGAAGAACCTGTTAAGGAACATTTTGCTTCATGTTGCTTCATGGCTTATAGTCTTGATTTCGAGTTTAGAGTAATTTTAGGCATCCTCTTGATTGAAGAAGATGACCTAAAAAAAATTCTGGAAAATTGCTACTCACGAACACTTCCTATTGCTAAGTGTGTCACTTTAAAGCACTGCATTGCACCTAAGGCGATGTGATAACAGAGCAGAAAGAGGAAGACAAGACTGCTTCACAGCAAAATGCCAAATTGTAGGTATAGGAATTAAGTCATTGCATAAAGTGGGTGAAAGGAGCGTCAGTACTCTTAACAATTAAATTTGTCCTAATGATTAGCTGCAGTAATGTTCAGGAGCAGTGGGCTCTGCATTGATCACGAGAAGATGATGCATGTTGCTCACTGCAGATGAATGATGTTGCAGAGTGACAAGTTGATGTCTTTAGATTGAACGAAGCACCCTGTGTTTTATAACTTGGCATGTGGTCAGAAAGGGTTACCGTGATCTGCAGTGTCTAGTGGTGTGCTAATAGCAAGGTGGGTAAGAGCTGACATGATACTCAAGGTATGGTTTTATAAAAAGTCATTGACCACTTTAAGGGACAGTCTCTTAGCACTACGCATAGCAAGCTAGGCATAACTGCAAACCAGGAGGCCATTTGTCATAAAGATTATTACTAGGTGGTTAAGCACTTGAAAGGCTACCACTTGATGCAAGACCTTCCCTATAAAAGCTTGGCTATAGGTCAGTAATTTGCCAATATTCCTGGGTCAGGAGAAAGCAGCTTAAGATCAGAAATAATAATAGAACATTTTAGAGCTGACGATACAATGCCAGAAGCGGGGTAAGTATTAATAATTTTCATGATAAAAAGACCCTAGCGGGTTGGGGGGTGGGGGTGGGAAAAAGTCACAAAGGAGTCTAGTTGAAGATTTGAAGAGATACTTCAAAGGACTTCATTAATACAAAAGGAAAGATTAGCCCAAGAACAAAAGAATAGGAGAGGAGTTGGCAAGTATAAAGCTGGTAGAAGAATTATAATAACGTCATACATGGGATATTTGAGTGAAAAGCTAAAGAGAAATTAAAACAAAGGTACCTTTAAACTTTTCAGACCAACAAGGTCATTATGGATATTCTCCAAAAGTTAAGATGAGGGTTTTTACTGGATGTGGCTGTAAAACTTAATTTTCACTTTTGAACACAAATGTGGCACTGGCATGAGGAGTGATAAGAAAAGCAGCAGAGGACATAGCAAGAGGTCGTGCAGGGAGCTTACAGCCGTTTTCATAAGCAATCTAGGGCTGAGTTCTTTAGTTCTTTGGGAATTTCACTTCTTTTGTGAGACAACAGCAATTGTAATTCTTTCTTCTAGGGCTTAGAGTGTAGTCCAAGAGCTTAATAAAACGTGAAGGAAAGCTCATTTGCTTGACTTTGTATGCAAGTTCACATTTGAAACTGAAGAGCAAACAGTGCCATGAGATACCCATTGTGGCTCATGAATGGAAAATGAATTATGTTGTTCAAGTATCATGTTCACTTGCATATTTCCACGTTGCAAAACAATGGCTTACAAAATACTGCACGCAGCATGCCTATAATTTTGGGTTGCAGTTGAAGGGCAATTTAGTAATATTGTGCCCAAAGGCTCCAAGCAGCATTGACACAGTTTTGGCCCCTTGCGATGATCTCTTTTTGAAGACACAATAATGACCTGGTTTATGTCCCAGGGAGCTTACAATCTAATTGAAGAAAAGATCCAAGAATGCTGATGATAAACAGGAAGGGAAAGAATGGACGAAGGGAAAAGGAGAATATCCATTTACCTACTGGTAGTAACAATACCTGTCCTCTTTACTGCGGTGCTTATGTTCAAGCACTGTAAAACACCGTTGAATTGATACCTGCGACATCCGTGCTGCAGGAACAAGGTGTGTTAATTTGGAGGTTCTGGAGCTCGTGTTCACTGAGCTCTTCAATTAGTCTAGATGCCTATAATTTCTTTTGGATGGAGGGAAAAGTGTGTATCTAGTTTTCTGCTGCTCTTCGTGATTGTAACTTACTTTTTAGATGCTCTATTCAATATCATAGGAGTAGGGCATAGGTAAGCTGTATCACAACATGCTGAGGCTTTGCTGCTATCAGATACTGTGCGAGAGCCAGTGTGGCTGGTAGGAAGGGGCAGCTGGAACTGGTTGAGACGATGCCTGCTCTTGGATGAAGGGGTAGGTTTCTTCTTCCCAGGCCGCTGGTAGTCCAGTGCAAAACCTGGTTCATTTCTCCCAGGAGAACAAAACGTAGGTTAACAAAATATCGTTCTGGAGTAAATGAGTGGGAGGCAGCAGTTCTGTTGAGCAGACCCTGTTAATTGACTTCTTTTCCCAGTGTGCCCACATTTTTGAAGAGAGACACTCTTATACCCACATGCATCTCATTGGCAGCTCTTGTAAATAGTTTTGAACTATTCTTCTCCTCCATCGACATCCTGATTTCTGTGCAGGCTCTTTTCATGTCTTGATTATTTTAGTCCACTGTTCATTGTTTGCAGAGGTACTGTATACACACTATTTTAAATCGACTATCCAAAATGAATTACTGTTGCTGATTTGGTTACACTAAATCCTGTTCTGTTATCACACAAATTTGCTGTCAAATGAAAGATCAATGTTATAGTACTATGCCCTATTTCATGGATTAAAAAGAGTATTTATTCTAATTAAGCTATCAAGAAAAGCACACAGAATGCTCTAAGAATGGGCAGCACTTAGTCACAGCTAACAAACATGGTAGATCTGATTTGAGATTAAGATACAAAGGAAGAACAATTAGAGTTCAATAAATTAAATAGGATCTGAGGACCAAGGGTACAGAAAAAGGCAGTGGTTTTAAACATGCCTATAAGAGAACGTAATTTACTATGTATAACTTAAAAGCATAAAATCTTTCAATGACGCAGTTCTGGATCAACCACATAAAATGATGATGATTGCCATTATAAATGGTTCTGAAGATGGACATGTCTTATGTACTTTTTTGCTCTTGTGAGTAAATGCATAAGTAAGATTTCTTCCAAAATTAGAATGCATGGCTATCAATCATTTATACTAAGCACAGATAGTCCTGCTCACCTGTCATGGCATAAAGTGCATTTATTCCTTTCTGAGCAAGTTGCAGTAAGATGCTTTCTTTTGTTGTGGAATGTAGGCATACTGTGTTATTACTGAACATTTTTTTTTTTTCTGACTTGAATTGTAAGGAAACAGAAAATGGTTGGTTTAACTCAGTCTCATCGTACACCGTGCATAGCTCTACATTATCTTTAGGCTTTCTTAGCTTTACACACAGTTGGATAAGTTTTGGCTCCTTCTGTCTAACGCTGTTTCCTCTAATGGTCGAAGAAATGGAACATTATACTATGTAACGTGTGGGGGTCACATTAATCACAGAAAATTCTTTTAATGTCTCAGAAGTAACTGTCAAACTGGACATAGTGAATCTATTTAAACTAAAGCATGCCATTTTTTATCTACAGTGATCTTTAATTCACATAAAAGGGTCAAGAAAATGTGATTAAGTGACAGTTTTAAAATGTACTATAATATTAAATAGCTTGATTAAGTGACAACTATAAAATGTAATACAATATTAAGTATCTGGCTATGTCCCAAAAGAACTTTAAAGTATTTTGAACGGTTTGGGAATTCTCTAGCCCATCATGAGTTACGAAAGAGCATTTTTATTAAATATAAACAGGTGAACTAGAGGAAAAAAACCCCCACAATATCTTGTCATGGTGCAACTAATGTCAATCCTAGCTTGAAATTAAAATGACTGCCTTTCCAAACAAGATCTGAAGGAAACAAATAGGACTCCTTCTAATGGTGCCGCCCCCCTGAGACCACAGAGACAAAGAACCCTCTGAGTGAGGATGTGCACAGAATAGTACAGTGGGTCAAGTAAAGATTTTTACATTGTGTGGCTAAATAAGTTCATGTGTTGCTTTCCTAGCTTTTCAAGTGTAAAGTATATGTACAGCGATGAGTTTGACACTCAGATGAGTAAAACCCTTGGAGATCTCCAGCGAACTGCTGTTTGTCTGCTATGCCTTATACTTCGTTAGGATCCTGTGTGTGCCATTAGGCTTGAAAGGCAAAATCGGAGTGAGAAAAGTGCTCTGAAGTGTGCAACTTGATCAGAACATGACCTTTGTGCCCGTAAAAAGCATAGGCTTTGCAAAGAAAAGAAAGGTGATCAATGGGGAGAACGCGATTTTCCAGTATGTTTACAGAGAACTGAATTAACAGCTACTGTGTTGGAGAAACCAAGAGAAGACATGATGCTTAGCAGCTCACTCTCCAAAGCGCAGAGTACTGAAAGCTAGATGTGGTGTGCAGAGCGCTGGAGAGATTTGGGGGAGGAAAGCAGGCCACCAAGTGCACGTGCCTACGTGAGCATGAACAGGTTTGCGTGAACTAGGAAATGCTGTCATCTCACTCCCCTCTTTGTTACCAGAGTTAGCTTTTTATTATCTCCTGTCAACCAGAAACTGAATGTTTCACACTTGTTCCCTTGTGGTTTGAGCGCTGTTTGGTATTTTAAATTCCCTTAGAATTTTAATTTCCCAGCTTTCCCCTAGGTAAAAGTAGCAAATTTGCTGAATTTGGGGGTGGGTGTTTTGAAATGCTATTCCGTAACACATCTAGTGGTTCAGTTTCATCTGCTCTTGGTATTTCCTGGGTTTTTCCTTGAAAGCATCCAAATAGATCTGAAGCTC
Organism: Fregata magnificens; assembly: GCA_013389945.1. Taxonomy (NCBI): domain Eukaryota; kingdom Metazoa; phylum Chordata; class Aves; order Suliformes; family Fregatidae; genus Fregata; species Fregata magnificens. Next base: position 180,489 of record WAAD01035884.1, on the reverse strand, counting down.
AGCAGTTCTCATGCTAAGATATTTGAAGTAGAGTTTGGGAGGTATGGAATGAATTGATAGGAAATGTCCACGAACAGGGTCATGCAGTTTGCTTATTAAATGTCATCTGATTCTGGGTTAATAGGAACTCTAGCCCATCTGGTGAACTTCTTTGCATGTGTCTAACATGTGGTTCAGGGTATACAACCAACGTCTCTTCTACATGGATTCATATACAGAACCAATATGAAAGAGGAAAAAACTCCCATACTGTGCTGGTTCTGACCATAGAAATCTGCAGTTTTCAAGTCAGATGCTAAACAAATTTTAATATATGTATATTCCAATTTCTTCATCCTGACCAGTGCTTGCCTTGTGCATTTTTGCAGGGCCTATGTGTGGAGAATGGGTACGGTTTTCCTTTAAATATTGTGAGCTGCTCCGGAGTTGCAGCAGTATCTGTCACAGATGAAAATACTATAACTATGTTTCTTTGTAATCTGTTCATTGGTTTATGGACCCCAAATCCTCAGGAGAGGGTCACAAATCCACATAATGTTCTTACATGCTGGCTTTTGCATTTGGATCTCTGATGTAGCTGACAGATGTGCAAAATCCCATCTAGCCAGATATCTCCCTTCTGACTACACAATCCGAGGAGATCGAGAACACACGTTATTCCAGCTAAAGTCTGCCTTGAATCTAGGCTAATAACTTTCACTCCTGATCTGCTGGTTTCAGATGCCATCCTATGAATAAGGGTTTTTTTAAACAATATTCTTTGTGTGTTCTAGACGACATATAAACTTTTGCTTTCTTGGAAATGCAATAATTAAATGACTTGTCAGCTCGGTAAATAATACAGCACAAATGAAACTCAATATGCCAGCCACTCTGCTGCAAAATTTTAAATACAAACTCTTATGTTACTGGTGTGAGAAACAAAGGAATTGTCACAGCAGATGAGCTGTGAGATCCATCAAGACTTGTATGGATGGCTTAGAAATGTCCAAGAGCAGAGGCTCCAGAAAAAGATCTAGGAAGCTAGAATTCTGGTCTCTGCCAGTCAGCGTTGGGTTTCGATACTGGAATTTAACTGTTGTCCTTTTAAGAGGAGAATCCAGGCTTTGTGCTGGAGTCTCAGAGACATGAGCAGAGATGCTTCAATCTGTTGACTCTGCAGGGGGCACAGTTACCTCTGGTGGTTGGGCTCCTGGGTAGGGTAACTCCTTAAATGTTTGCAGTTAAACATGCCGCGACTTGTCTGTTGGAGGCTTAAGGTAGTTGGCTTGTGCGGGTAGGAGTTGCCCTGAACATCCACCCACCTGCACTCTAACGTTAGCAAGGATAAGTTTTGGAGTGGAATTGTTTATGGCCTTAAAATATCAATTTCCACAATGGACAAAAATTTAAAAAGAAAAAACAAAACAAAACACAAAACCAACAACCAACCAAACCCCAAAAATTCATATAGAGATTTCAGCAACCATGCTGCTCTCAAGTAAAAAAGAAAACCAAATTGACTCCATCTCTCCTTAAAACAAGAATCCTTACATTGGTTGAGATGGCTGAAGACAGTTTATAAATGCTTGAAGCAGACATGCTAATGGGAAATATTTTAATTTTGTAGGCAATATGCATGACTATTAGAAAATGCTGAAGTCATATTGGTGGTGTTCTGTGGGGTCTTTTTCATCATCAGCTGATTTTCTCTGAGGTGCTTTACCCCTAGAGGGAGAAATGGGATTTCTGACCTGCTGGTTCGTTTTCACACAACTCTCTCCACCTCACTGTCGCTTGTGGGGATAAAGGTAGTCCTGTAGAGGAATAGGTGCTTGCTCCAGGATCCACTGGAGTTAATCTCAGTATTTCAATAGGCAAAAGATCCACCTCGGTGGCTCGTTCTGGAGAGGACAACTAACTGGATTTTAAGGCTGGCTAAGCAATCGCAGCTTGTGAAGAAACAGCATCAAAGTGAAGAGAGAAGCCAGCAGAGCGCAGCTCCATCCAGGACTGGGTTGCTTGAGGAGTGCAAGGCAGGGTGAGGACAGGATCCATGTGTCAGGATTGTCTCCTATTAGGTCAGATCCCACTATGAATTACCACGCTGCTCTGCTTGTGGAGCATCGTGCACGCTTCTGTATGGGAAAAGCAACCCAGCCTGTTTCTTTTGCAGCCGATGATGTGTTTGTTGGTAACGTACGCACAGCGTAGATGTTTGCTTTCATGATGAATCCAGGCAGCAAGTAAAGATAAATACCTACCAAGTAATAGTCACCCCCACCTTCTTCCAATCAAATAGCTGTCAGTTGGGTCTTGCATTTTTCCTAGGCTAACTAGGATGATGTTGAAAAATAGGAGCTCCTATCCTTGAGTAGTTTTGAAGCAAATTGAAATCTATGCTGGGAACCTGATGTGCTTGCTTTAGCTGACTTGCTAGCAGCATGTAAATTATTTTAATTACATCTTGTATTTGATGCTCTACAGGACTTGATCCTGCAATACTATAACAGTCCAAGTGTTTGCGATTTGCTTGCAGGATGATGTCCCCAAGTTCATGTGAGCCTTTAAAACTGAACTGAGCTGGAGGGGCCAGATCCAAAATCCTTCGAACTGAAGGGAAAAAGCCTTTTATCGGCTTGGGTTCAGAGTGAGGTATTTGTTTTGGCTAACTCCATCTTTTCTTCTCCTTCAGTACTTTTCTGGTTTCTGTTTTATGTATTCTGAGTTCAAATGGATTTGATAAAATTTTTCCCAAATGTTCTTCCTCTGTGAATTGACTGTTTCAAATCTGAGTGATATTATTTCTGACTGGCTGCATAAGTCACCTGCTGCTGTTTCTATTCTGTGATTGGATGTATGGAAATACTCCTCCAAAGTAAATAACGGCATTTGCTTTGACATTTGTTTTCTGCAAACGTTTGTGCCAGGAAACCAGATTGTATGGCTGAAGCAAATGAGTATTTTTATCTGCATTAGTCACCCAAATCTAATTTTAAATCTCTAAGGAAGAGAGAGGTGGGAGTTTGCCTGATTTGTGCTCATCTTAGTTGAAGATGTATGTTAGGGCTCCAAAGTCAGATCCTTTTAGTACCCTTTTTAATAATGAACAAATAAGCTAAAACATAATTTGAAAAGATTTTGACATTGGTAGTAACAAATGTTTTGGTTTTTGGTTTTGTGGTGGTTTTTTGTTTGGTGTTTTTTTTTTGTTTTTTTTTTAACTATATTTTCTTCCATTTGACTTCTTTTGGGTGCTATTGGCCAAGGTTGCTGAAATGACAGTGGTGGCTTTATTAAAATCATAGAGGCTGGGGTTTTCAAAGGGACCCGAGGACGGAGAGCCTCCCATTGAAATTCTATGGAGTAACCTGTATTGTCAGGATCTTGCATTATAGTCTGTTTTGTGAATGCATTTTTGAGGCCGTGTTGTACTGCAGACATAAATATTTATAGCTGGGGCTCTGATCCTACCTTTGCTTATGCATGTATCTAACTTAAACACATGTGAGTATTCCCCTTGGCTCCAACAGGGCTATTTGCATTCATAAAACTGAGGATGCATCTGGTATTTTTTCATGGAATTGTTAATAATTCTACTGTGTTAAACTGCAGATGCAGTTTTGTGGGTGAAAAGCTGCACCTCCACCTGGGAAGATTAGGTGCCCTATCAATTGATGCTTCCATGACCTTCATTTTTATACATAGCACATACTCCCAGGATAGCAAACCTGAGCTGCTGCACCACCTTGGACACACTGACCATCTATTCATTCATTCCCTATGAATTTTTTATAGCCGCTGTCTTTGTAAGATACAAAGCAAAGAGACAGATGCAAAGTTGGCCATCAGTTTTCTAATGGAGCGAGAGCATAATTAATCAGAAATAACACCTAAGAATAACTGGTGCAGAAGGGTATTTCCCAGGGAGGTAACGTAGCCTCCTCAAGATGTAAGTCAACTTGTATTAATCACACGATAAAATTAGTGACAGTTTGCCTTTGCAACCTTTTAGATTTGTTAGCCAGCAACTTTCTAGCTTGTTATTCAGGTTTGTGGTTTTTTGATAAGGACGAATGGAATATTAGGCCAGAGATCAAAAGTCACCGAGTCAAACAGAAATGCCGGAAAACAATTCTGCTGGTGATGAAAGACAAATTATTCACATGGTGACAGGGACAGAACGTCATCAGAACAGCAAGTGTTGCGTCCCCTTGACAGCTATGACAGGATTATTAATGTACTGCAAGCAGGCATCAGGACTGAGCTGTGGTGTGAAAACTGTGTCATGTTTACGGCCATTAGTGAACGGCACTAAATGGGGTCATAACTTTCACTTTAGACTCTTGCAAAAGATTCCTTTTGAAAGTTCTGTGGCTGAGAACGGGCTCAAACCTGGAACCACTCTAATCAGTTTTTTACTGGGTCTGTGGTAATATCATAAATAAACCCAAGAATATGCTGGTGTGCTGATTATATATTTGTGGCGACTAGGATATTGTGTCTAATGTCTGTGGCCATCTTACTCTGGGAGCAGCCTTGTATTATTCATTGTTTATCCCACAGTATTCCTAGCAGAGAGATAAGGTAATGCATTGGACGATCACATTTATCACATTTTGCTTTTTTTTTTTTTTTAACACCCTTTGTCAGAAGATTTTAGTTATGGTTTTCACTGTTATTCACAGCCATTAGCAAGTGCTTACAGGTAAATGTGTGTTTTGAGCAGTTTTCTGGAAAAAAAGAGAGCCTTAAGCACATGCTTGAATGCTTTTCTGAACCCAGACCTAAGACAGGTTTGATTAGAAAAAGATGATACTTTGCCCACATATATAGTAGTGCTTTTGTTTCCTCCTGAACAGTAAGCTGGACATTTGGACTTGGTTCACTTGGCGCTAATGATACATGACCCTGCAGGCTGTGGTCTCAGCTGGCTTCCATTTTGGGTTTGCAATTTCCTCAGCAAATTTTATAATGGCTTTTTGAGTTGGTGATGAAATCTTATTTCTCTATCTGTACCTATATGAGTGTGAGTGCTGGCCATCGAGAGATTAGCGCGGCAGGAGAGATTGTGCCTTTTTCTGCAGGATGCTGGTGTAAAAAAGGACAACTTAGGCGTAGCTACGTTTTTGCACTCTTCTGGTCTACTCCTTCTTACAAGAACCCCACTTTTCCACTTTACTTTCTCGAAAGATCTCATGTGAAGATTTCCTTTGCTGCCTACTCTTGGTTGTCCGAGAGTCACCTCCCTCTGCTTCCTTATTGTCTCTCAGAGTATTCAGTTTCCTTTGCTGTAGTGTTTGCATTGCCTATCTCCTATTACCTTTCTCCTTTCACAGTAGTTCTGCCAGTGACTTTCATAGCTGCTCTGGGGCTCTGGTGTGGTGCAGTTAATGCTGTCGTTTGCTTCTGCTCATACACAACTGGATACTTTCCAGTCTTTTCTGAAGAGATTGTTTCCTACCACCCACAGCATGCTGAGGAGCGTAGTAGAAATGCTTATGTATATGGATTGACTGCCGTGGCACAATGTGTTGGGCACAGGATGAAAGTAAATCTCTTGTGATCTTGGTTACAGAAAAAATTGGTACTGGCCACAAAATAACCTTGTATGTCGTATTACCTTTTATGATGCCCTCTCCTGCCCCCCGTTTGAGGGCTACTAAATGTTGCTCTGTTTCCTCTTTGGTGTTTTCATCTGAACTATTTCCTCTTGTTTTCACTTGTTTCCTATGTTCTGTCTTAATTCCTTTTATACATCAGTAGGTATTTCAGTGGCACAGCTCTTTCTCCTACCATCTACGTAACAGTGGAGTTTACCCCATGGATGTAGGTCTGTGATGCTCGGAGTTACAGCATGGGATGATTCTGGACTGATAGACCATCTAATGTAGGCATAGTGTTACAGGCAAAACTGGACTTCTGGTATCTCTTGTTTTGATAGGATGGCATTCCTACAAGCCGTGCCTTTGGCAATATGGGTAGGAACATTTTCTTGAGTGCTAGAGAATGCTAAATTCTCAGCAAAAAGAAGTCTCTCCCCACTGTTGAGTTGGTTGTGCAGAAAAGAAACGATTTGGTTAATGTCATATGGTGATCTTGCTGGTTCTCCAGTTTAATGGGGGAACGGGGGGGAGATTATTTGAGCAAGACCTGAACTCCTACTCTAGAACCCAAATTGTCAGGCCTTCTTAAAAATCCATAAAGACACTGAAGTTGCACAAATTCTGTTTCTCTTTGGACAAGTCACTGTTCCTACCTTAAATAGGGAGTGCGGCTGCTTTTTGGATTACTGTTGTAACCACAGAAGAAAGCTTTGGGTTTACATAGTAGACCTGAACTAACAAGAGCTGTGAGCCTTGTTGGGGCTACACTGCTTTACTCCAGTTGGAGGCTAGACAGACCTTCTGTCTCATTTTGAGAATCTCTTTGCTTTTCTTGTTTAACTCGGACCATGGATCTACCATCTGATTCTTTATATCTGAGCAAATTCTGTTTCGTGTTCACGCTCTTTGCATTTCTGCTTTGCGTATGGTGCTTGCTGAAATAAACAGTTGATGAACTGTGGTATAATAAGCGTACAGATGTTCTCTCAGCATGCCAGCTGCATTTATGATTCTCCTCTCCATAACTGTATATCTTGTACCTTTACTATACTTAGAGTTACTTGTAGCTGTCGAGTCTGATTTTATGTGGGAGAGCTCTTGTTGCATAGCAGAGGCTCATATCAACTCCCTGGTTTTTTTCTCCTTAGGTTATCGGAATAGCAATGCTTCACAGATTTCTCTCTAAATGTAAAATTGTACAATAGCATAAAATGTTTTGGAGAATAGTGGACGTTAGGAAAATGGAAGAGGGGAGGCTTTTATTTATAATTCTTTATTTGCCCTCCGCTTTCTTGTGTATGAAGGCAGGCTATTTCTTGATGCTAGTTCATTTTGAACTGTCCTGTAAGACAAGGGAAAAAAGTCTCCTGGGTAATTTTAGCTTTGTATCCTTTGTTTCCCTCTGTTGTCTTTAAAAATGGAAGGAACACTTTTATGTAATTCATGTATTGTTGTTCTTCAGTTGCATAGGCAAAATTTTCATTTGGGGTCCACACAAAATTGATACAAGTTTAGGGGATGTAACTGTGTTGTTTTCTTTCAGAAGACTCCACGGATATGAGAGATTACCAGCATAAAAATACACTATTTCTTTGCACTCCTTTTGAACTATTCTTGAAAACAGATGCCATCCATGGCACATGCTTACAGAAATATTCACCCTGCTTATACCCTAGCATGCATTTTCACAGCAAGATCTTCTAGGCTTCTTACATACAAAAAACTAAGAACTGGTTTTCTCCTTAGAAGTATTTGACAAGCTCATCAGTTGGGCAACGTTTTTTAAAATGTAATTCCTCTCTTTGGATTTTTATACCACAAGAGGTAGCCAAAGATCAGGTAGTAATTTCCACCCAAGAATGTTTGTTTATATCTTCCAGATAAATTAAAATATGATTCAGTGCATCATAAGGCTGTAAATTACAATACTAGGGAATGCTGATGGTTTTATAGAAGCCAGGACCAAAATTTATATGAAGACCGTTGATCTGTTTGGGAGTGTTATGTTAGGTTCATCAATTTTTCTTGGGCTGACCTAATTGTGCACCTTAAATTCCCACTTGCTTTGTTGGCTTATACCATAACCTGGTTTTGCCAGCCCTTCAAACACAACCATGTTTGGGAAAAAAATGTGAAAACTTGCATCTTAGGTGAGACTTTTTTAGGCTCAATTTTGAAGGGGGGAAAAAATTCTAAAAAAAAAAAAGGTCACAGAAGAAATTTTATCTCAAGGTGTTCCCACACTATGACGGTATGATAGACTAGTTTTCCTGAGCTGTGTTTAATTTAGCTGCTGGGGTGTTGAAGCATTGGAGATGTGGGTAGTCCGGATTTCAGGATGGGTGAGGTGGCACTCGGAGCACAGGATGTCACTGCATTTCAGGCCACTGCAACCTAGCCGTCCTGTTACTCACTGAACTCCTGATGTCCTTGTCCCTTTTGCCAGCCCTGTACTGGAGTCACAATTCCCACCTCTGTGCCCTGATGTCAAGGGCCATAGGTTCTGACTTTCCTGTGGAAGGTGACAGCTTGCTTTGGTCCTAGGCGAGGCGTGTAGGGCAGGAGAGGCTAAGGTAAGTCTCCATCGCTCATTGCTGATGAGGGGCAGATCTTCATAGGTCAGCTGAGGGGTTTTATCCAGGTGGATGAAATGAGTTTCTTGATTTAAATAAACCAACATTTGTACTTTGTCTATGTTAACAGTCAGAATTGCTAATAATTAATTACTTATCTGAATTTACAAAGGTTAAAAAGTCAGAGTTGCAGAATGGTTGAGGTGGGAAGGAGTCTCTGGAGATTATCTAATCCAACCCTCCCTACTTAAAGCAAAGTCAGCTAGAGCAGGTTGCTGAGGACCACGTACACTGGTTTTTTTAATATATCCAAGGATGGAGATGGCACAAATTTCTGGGCAACCTGTTTCACTGTTTAACCACTATCACAGTAATAATGTTTTTTCTATGTTTAAATAGAGCTTTCTGTATTTCAAATTGTGCCCGTTGCATCTTGTCCTGTCATTGGGCACCTCTGAGAAGACCCTGGCTCCATCTTCTTTACTCCTCCCACAATCCCCATCAGATCTTTATATGCATGGATAAGATCCCCCTGAGCCTTCTCCAGGCTGAGCGACCCAAGCTGTCTCAGCCTCTTCCCATATGACAGATGCTCCAGTCCCTTAATCATTTCAGTGGCCCTTCACTGGACTCCCTCCCATGTCTGTCTTGTATGGGGGAACCCAAATCCATTTCCTGAAAAGTCTAGGTCAGTGTATATAAATTACAAAACACATCTTGGCATGAGCCACCAGTCCCCTCCTTTCCAAGAAAGGTACCATGTGTTTTCTTGAGGGTGCTCCCAATGAAGAGACCATGAACATTGCTGCCTTGACTTGGGTCCTGGCTCCAGTGGGGCGCAGGAAGGTCCCTTCCTCCCTGTGCATCAATGTTGGCTGCAGATTCAATGACTTTTTTGGGTGTAACCTGAGTATATTAGATATAAAAACCCTAGGCAGAGTGCGATGAAAGCGGCAGAAGCTTGCTGACATGAAACCTGCTATATTGAAGCATGGATAGAGATTAATGCAGGAAGCACTGGCCTGTTTTATGTAGAGAATAAGGCTAGAAAAACCTTTTGGGGCATCCTCTGGAGTTAAAAGCCATGAAAACTTAAGAGTCATTTTACACTCTGAGCATTGCTATATCCTGCTGAAGGCAATAGGTTTTTGCCTAGAAAAAGCTGTAAAAGTTTTGCCAAATTTGGTCAGTCTCATCTTTGTGAAATTCTCTGATCTGAGTTTGTAGTATTCTGCTTTGGGATGTGTTAACCATATAAGGTTTTTTGTGATGGTAGGGCCACTGGCAGTGGTATTCTGTGAATGCTAAGCTGACTCTTGCTAGCTGTGGATTTTTTTTTTTTTTTTAATTCCAGTGACTAGTCAACACCTGATGGCATGTAAAACTTTATTTGCAAAGATTCTGCACAAGACTTGGATGGCGGGTCAAAATGTTTAGGGGAAAAGCAGTCTGGAAATCACTTGTCTTTAAGAGCCTGTTGAACCTGTTTGAATTCCTTAGCTTGTTTTGCAGGGAGGCAGTGTCGTGCTAGGTAGATATAAGCCAGTGAGGCCTCCTCATGCCAGTGAGCTCTGCTGTGTAAATACTGTGAGCTCCTCCAAACGCTGATAGAAAGGATAGGGGAACATTCTGGTACAGAAGGCTAGAGAGAGAAGAGAAAAAGGCTAGTTTATTTGAAGAACGAAGAATAACTAATTGGCAAGGAAGCCCAAGCTGCTGGGAGAACACAGTATTCACGTAGGGGCTGGTAGCATCACTGGCAGCAGCAAACTTCTTATTACCTCTTACTCCTGTCTTTCATTCTTAGAGCTGGAAAGCTGGTGAGAGTGGAAGAGGAAGAGTCTGCAAAGTAGATGCGGTGTCAGATCTCCATGAATTTAATGTTGCCGGCTCTGTTAATCCTGAAGATAAATGGGCATGTTGTGGCAGGAGAATCCCTTGGGTGAGATCCCTTTTAACTCTGGTCAAGGCAGGGAGCAGAGCATTCCCTCTCTCAGTTTTTTTGCAGCCCTGATAAAAAACAGGGGTAGGGGAAAAGTGGTGACAGGAAATTTCTGCTTGGCAAAGATGCGCATGGGCTGCCTGGATGTTTATGGGTTAACACATGCCCAACTACATCAAGCAAAAAAAAAAAATCAAGTAGACCCTCAGCACCCACACCTCCAGAAGGAAAATGTGTTCGAAAATGGTTTCTTTCACTCATTTACTGATATGAGCTCCTGCTAGCTAATTCAATTTAGGTATCTTTCCCCTTTCTTAGATGTTTCAGAGCACAGAATTGGTGGTCTCTGGGTCAGGTATTAAGGACAGGACTTAGAAGGAAAAATAGCATTTTTCATTTGGAAATTTTCTTTAATTCCTGTTCCCGTAAAGTGTGGTGGAGGGGAGAGAGAGCCTTGAGCCTGCACTGTTGACTGGTTAGTGACCTTCAGCAATTTACATAAGCCATTTCCTCACCTATGGAATGAGGATAATGATACTTTTAAGCCTACTTAAAAAAAATTACATCAGGGCTAGATATTGTTGAACTACTACTTTAGCACAAAGAACAACTCTGTAGTATGGCAGAAAACTTTCTGGAGACTTAAGAAAAGCAAATCTGTAAAAATGTGTTATTTATAAAAATCTTTAAATTGAGACAACGGGGGAAAATTAGAATGCTGTTAACTTTTTCTTTTGCTCTTTTCTTCCCCCACCCCCCCCCTGGTGTTTACTTTTCAACATGGTGTTGAAGTGGGTTTTACTTTCGTCTATAATCAGTTCAACCTCCAAGTCCTCCAGTGCTTCAGCTGAAACCACTGCAGAGGTCTCTATTTGTTCCAAAACAACTGTTTCCTCTGGAATTTTTGCTTTAAAGTAAGAGGAATGTGTTGGCTCTTCTAACATGCTGTGAAAGCTTAGTTGACAAAAATCTATAATTTCAGCCAAATTTGAGATGACAGCACTGGCAGTAAAGTTGCGACAAAAAATGACAGAAACCAGACAACTATAAGTTGAAGTTGATGGTCTCTTCTTATTCAAAGTGGCATGGAAGAGCCTTCATAGCAAAGGAATGCTGCCCAAATTCATGTCTGAGGCTAATCACTCAACAGGTGGTGTTTGTACCAAGTTTGAGAGGGGCCAACTATTACAATCCTATCATTAGCCTGGCAATAGTTGTGTTTTGTTAAAACTCCAGCTTCTGAAGCCAAGATGTTACATGACAATCTTATCTTTCATTAAATCATGAGGTCTCAAGGCTTTGGAAAGAACTTGGAAATATGAACCCCAGAGACTCAAAAAACCCACAAGAAAGTAGGAAAAAAGCATTGCTTTGGTTCCTCATTTAAATGCTGTGTTTAGTAAGGTACCCTTTGAACTTTTAAGGAATCCAAAGGATTATTTTTAACACCCGGGGCAGTCTGTTTGGGAATCTGTGTGCATGTATGTGTCATCTCATTGAAAAGCAATTATTTACTCTCTTCCCTCTTAACTTTTTTCCATGTTTGGGATAAAGTCATCCTACCCTGCTAAGGGTGATGGGTATGTATTTTCTCACTGGGATATATGTCTCCACATGTCAGTAGCAGGAATGGTCATTCCCAGTGTAGCAACCCTGTCTTCTAATCTCCATTGCAATTAGGTATCATGTGGAGCATCTGTTTCTTCTGGGCAAATTGTAACTCATTCAATATGAGTGCTGACTAGTAACTGGCTCTAGTGAGAGCTGCTCTTGTGCTCCTTTTCCACTTCAAAGTAGCCCTTGAGGTGGCATAGTCAGTTCCTGGAAGATCATCCCAGTGTGACAATAGCAGGTGCTGTGGGAAACCATAGAAAACCAGTTGAAGTTTTCCTCCAAATACTCAGACTTCTTTAAGTATGCTTTGGCTAGCCAGCAGTAGATAGTCAGCTTCCCTGGAGACAGCACTGTCGAGTTTATTCTCTCAGACAGTACTCCTGGTAAAAGCTCGAGGAACAGTATAGTTGTCTGTTGGGGTGGTTCTTATTGTCTTTTCTTAGGGAGATGATACGAGGTGCCCTGCCTGGGGATGTCAGGATAAAATCCTACGTACTGTCAGAATAGTTTTGGGTCCAGACCCCCTTCAGCTCTATGCCTTTTTCCCCATTGGTTGTAGCATCCCCCTCTGCCAAACTGCTGTGTCCAGTAGATGCAGTTAAATGAGGTGTCCTCACAGCAGCTTTGCCAGGACCAAAGCATGCCCGAGATCACACCTATGCGATCTTCATATCACCGAGTGATGCTTCATCTGCCTGGGAGGGACTGGAGACACTTCTTCAGTGTCTGAAGAAACGAAAATGTGCATGCCTGAGAAATACAGATAGGGACCACATCCTGAAATTGCTGAGACCATTTGGGAAGCAACACTGTTGTGAGAATTGATCTGTAGGATAGTCACCGGGTTTGCTGCGTTGCATTTCTTAAGCTGCACCTGTAGAGCCTCCGTTATTCAAAAGTAGCTTGTGATGACATGGCCGTTTTTGGTAGGGCTTGGGCAGTCCTTCCAGCAGCAACCCTCTCCATCCCCTTCCCGCCTCAGTCTTGCTGTTAAGACCAAACACCCAAGTGCACAATCTATTTTGCCTACATCCTTGAAATGCCTCTAGCTGTTCCACAGTCTGAAATTGGCCTAGTGTTTTGATTAAGCAGGAAGTAATATGCCTAATTAGCTATTCCTGGTGGACACCGTATTTATAAAGCTAATCTCGTTTCCTTCCACACTTTGTTTGGATGATAAGATCCCCTTGTGTTTTTCATTGTGCAGAAGAACAGAAAAAACATTCAGGTGTTTACCTTGCCGTTTCCTTTCTTCAGGCAGCGATGCTGGTTACATGTTATGGACTAGCTCAAAGGTAAGCTCTTGCTATTCAGTAACTGACTGAATGGCAGGTTCTCATGCTCTCCAGTAAGCATATGCACAGTGTTCAGTGTTTGACTGAAATACAGATGTTCGCTGTCAGAATGACACATTTTCCATCATAAGTTTTGAGTCGTCTCAGCTAACGGGCTTTTTCAGCAGGAGAGTTGTGCTTGTGGCAGGGATTGACAAGCCTGGATTGTGTCCTCAGGCTTCCAGACAGTCATGAAGATGCTGGCTAAGACTGGTGGATGCTGTCCCTGAAGAAAGGAAAATTTGGGGGTAAGCACCTTTATCTATTCCTATCAAATTTTGGCCAGTGTTTTTTGGTTTTTGTTGGGGTTTTTGTTGGTGTGGGTTTTTTTTTTTCTTTATGGGTTTTGTTTTGGTTTGGGTTTTTTTTTAGAATTAAGCATCTAATTTCATTGCCTGGGCTCCTAAAATGATAATTATCTTGTGTTCAAATCTGGAGAAGCTCTCCCCTTAAAGCTCACTTTCAGAGTTAGGTTTTCATTAGGGTTCACAACAAGGGCAAGATTTTCAAAGCATTCCACGGCAGCACTCCTGGTTGGGTTTTCAACAGGACTCAGCCAGCCAGGATACTTAGCTTGGTGCCTATCTGAGTGCTGAGCTGTCTTTAAAAAGTGTATTCCGGGTGTTGGTAATACTCTCAGGAAAGCTTGGGAATAGAGTTCATGGGTTCACTTCTGCTCCCTGAGTTGACTACAGCTGCAGGTTGCAATGTATTGAGTGGAGCATCTTCTCTAGAGGCAGGCTATGCAGTGAAGGGGAGGGGTTATGGAGCATATAGGTAGAGCTCTTCACCCTTAATGGTTTTGAGTGAGGTCATGTTTGACACTCAGGCTACTTAGCTGGGAAAAAAAAAAAAATCCTTTTTGGCATTGCCAGTTCTCCAGTATGCATGAGGTTACTTCTTTTGCACGTTTTGCTTATGGGTGTCAAGCAGTGATGTGTCGCTCCTTTATAAATGAATGTATATTACATCTTGCTGATCATGGACAAGTGCCAGAAAAATGTATCGCCGGGCAAAAGGGGAAGAGAGGATCTTTCAATGCACCAGGATTCTTACTGTTGGGGGTTTATTGGGGAGTTTGTTGTGTTCAGCAAAGACCAAGCTTTCTCCTGAAAAATGAAATTTCGGCAACCACCTCCGTCAGCGTATGGCTGATGTAGTGAGGCAGATTCCCTCTGACCTGTCTGTAGGCAGCCAAACAGAAATTCTTACAGTAGCACAGAAGTGAACATCCTTTCACATAGAAATACTGCATGCACACCACACATGTGAACATATGCACATATTGTCCTTTTTTCATCACTTTTGGGGGGGCGTGCATTAAGTTTTCATATTGCATTTTGGATGTGCTGACTGGGTGAGTTGCTGGAGAAAAGATGAATCATTAGGAGTGGTTGCAGCAATTCAGCGTTACACCCCCTCCTACTGTGTTTTTATTTGACTAGCTTGCTGATCACAAGGCACCGCCTTTTGGCTCTCCAAGAAAGCTGTGCAATACTATCTTATTTTATCGTGCGTTAAATGTACAGATTGTCTTATGAATCACTACTCACTTCTCATTCATTTTCTCAACAAAGTATAAGCTACAATACAACCTGTGAAATACTTTGCTGTTAGCAAAAGATATCTTATTTGTGAACGTGGTCTGGACTCCTTTTATAACATACTGAGTCTTAAACTCATTTCCTTTGAAGTCTCTGGATTTTTATAGCCTGTAAGAATTAAAAAAATTTTAAAACCCATCATGATGTAAGGAAATAACTTGTGGTTTCTTTGCAAATTAATAAGCTCTAAGTAACACGGAATATTTCTTTTAAAAAGTGTGTCATAAAAACCAGAGGAATGTACTGCTGCACTGATGACCACAGTGGAAGAAAGACTTTTTCTCTGTTTTGCTATTGTAAAACTCTTGGGGCTGGTGCGTTCTTAGGCTGATATAGTAGCGTTGTTTTGGGTTCCCACTCACCGCCTAGAGCAGTCCCACATGGCTGGGTGCAGAGTAAGTACTGCCTGTGGAGTTGGAACATGAATATGAAGCATGCTAATGCTAGTATCAATTAGACAGTGACCCAGAAATTCTTGGAAGAATGATTTTTCAGCTATATCCTGTCTCCAGGGCTTGTAACCCTAACAGTAGCTCCTCGCAGACTCCTATGTTGAAAGCTGGAACAAGTGGGGAGTGAGCCAGGGGAAGATGAAGGGGGACAGAACTGAAATGCTGTTCCTGAGAGAAACAAATCATTCAGGCAAAGGAATAATCAAAGCTCTTGGATGAATAGCGGAACAACTGTTTCAATTATAAGTGTGCCTAGGTTTATATTGGGCCAAGGTGTCATCTAGACAGATGTACTAGCAGTTTGCTTTCCATAATAAGTGTTGGATTTTTGAAAATATTTTAATGACATCTGGGCATTTTACTAGGCCTCAAATTCTTGGTGACTTTCCAGGTCGTGCAGCCACCATTTGCATCATCTGACCTCCCAACCTCTTCTATTCTTTTGAAGTCTTATGAAGAACATTAAACTTGCAGATGCAATTATTGAATAATAAAGTATTGATTTCCTAAGGAACCCTTTAACATCTTCTTTCATAATTAGCATTTACAAGGCATCGAGAATTAACCACGTACAGCCTTACAAATGAATTACAAGGCCCTTTTATTTCTGAAATAAATATCAGTGCCCAATTGCTGAAAACAGCTGAGCACATCGTCTAACTCCATTGAATGCCAACGTATGAAGTGTCTACATAAGACTAGTGCAAAAGCAGAGTTATAAAAGGAAGCTTTTGTCTTTTCATACTGCATTTGATAATTGACTTTATTTAGCCGTTTCTCTCAGCTACTTGGCATTGTCTTCCCATGTGTGCCCTAATTTTTTCCCTGGTAATTTCTATTTTCTGCAGCAGCGGATCTTCATGAGAGTAGCTCTGGTCAGCTTCAGGCATGAGAGCAAATAAGGCATTTGTTGCTCAATTAGATGTTTTTTATTTTGACAGCATACATCTCAGAGGGATGCTATGGCTGAGTTTTAGTCTCTCACAGGAGTAAACTACTTGGCAGATACTGCCTAATTGTAAGCCTTCCCCCTCTGCGGCTGTTGTTGCAGGTGAACTCTTTACAAGAAGAGTTTGGTGCCCCAGTTTGGTGCTGGACTCCCTAGGTCCCTGAAAGCAGAAGTGGTATGGAGGGGCTTTTTTTTCTCCAGGCAGAATGGTGGCTCTTAAGTCCCTCCTCAGCTGCTGTTTTAACATGGATGGTCTTCAACTCTCATGAGTTTGAGCTTTGAGTTCCCCAGCGACCTGGAAACCTGTTTCTCTCTATGCCTGTAACTGCCCCACTCCGAGCAGCTTGTTCCCTGCTTCCCCTGTAAGCGTTGGTGAGACACAGAAAAGACATGCTTATGCTTTTTATAGGGTCCTTCTCCAGGCAATGTTCACAGACCGTGTTTGGACCCCACACAAGACTCGGCTGTGGGCTTTTGGGTCTAAAACAGAGCCAGAGACAGGCAGTAGCGCCCCCTTCTTGAGAGATAGATTTGAATCCTCCCTTAGGAAGGGAGAAGCCCTGTTTCAAAGTCCTGCTCAGGAGACTTCACTTGTGTTAAACAGGACTGAGCTCCCTGCCCCAGAATAACACAAGAAAAGACCACATAAAAGGAGGTAGGAGTGGTGAGGAGGGTAACAAAGTCTGAAGGAAGCTTGCGTGCACTTCTGGGGCTAATACAATCGTGAGAGTGGGGAGAGAGGACTTGGTATTTTTCATTTATTGATAATGGGCTGAGTTTGACTTGTAGCAAAGGGAGGATGGTGAAAAACGTCAGGAGAGAGAAATCAAGGGGATTAAATGAATTAACTCGCCAAACCTCACTGTGGGAACGGGAAATATTATTGCTGTCATTTGGCAGATGGGAAACATGTCCACCCTGCAGCATAATAACTTCCCCAAGAAAGTCCAGGCAGGGCTGGGAATGGATACTCTGCTTGTCTTGTCTTGTTTTTTAATTGCCGTCCCACACACATGGATGTGTTTATTTTCTTATGGGTCCTGAATAGGACCTGGTCCCCTGAAACCCAGAAGGGGAAATCTCACATACGCTGTGGAGCTAAACTGGTGTAATAAAAGGAAATAGCAGTTTATTGCTGTCTTGGGTGTGGGACAACGCGGGCTCTTAAATCTGCTCCCTTCCACTGGCTCAGCTGCAAGCAGGTGTTGACCTTGTATAATCACCGTGCTGATTGGGGGGGGAAAAATCCCCCCCAAAAAACAGTACAAGAAAGGGAAACGGACATTAAACTTCAACTGATAACTCACAAAATACAAAATTTAAATTGCAGATATTGATTTCCAGGGAGCATCAGGCTGATAGCTGCCATAAAACCCAAGCCCTGTTGATGTTTTAGTCAATAACCAGCTCGTATCGTCATCCCAGGGTCTCCGATCTGGACTATGCTTTTTAGCATGGATTTACTCAAATTTTTGTCCTCCGGAATCAATTTTCCCAAAGAGATTTTACCAAAGCCTCTTCAGGGAAAGTTGGGGCATATCCTTCATTTGGAGGAGATCTTTTCAATTTTTAGGAACATGATTATGGGATCATTTCAGTTGAAGAAAAACTTTGTATCACCCTTCATGTTTACTGACCATGCCAGAGAATGAACAAACACCACTGCCTTTTACATTGATTTTAAAACGCCGTGTTTAGCTGCAATAGTTGTGGAAGGGGAAGCATAAATGTTTGATGCCTCGCTTGGCTAGTCGGAAGTTTGTTTTCAGGACTGGCCTGTACTGTGCCATTCAACCTGTGGGTCAGCTCAGGTTTCATAAAGGCATATTTCCTGTCGCAGGTGAGTGTTATCTGCTGGTAGTCTGAGCAGGGGAAGATGCTCTACCAGAGCCTCCACCTTTTTCTACTGGTTTGGACTGCGAGTGTTGCTTGTTGGATAGACGCAGTGCAAAAGCCTGTGCATCAGGTTTTGATAAGTAGCTGTGACAGAAAATAGGCAAGAGTGCCAATCTGTTTGTTCACTTACCGACACTTCCACATAGAGCCTGTTTTTCCTGAGAATTTTCCCAACAGGATTTGGATCTCTGTTGGGTTCATAATCCATTTGGATCCTCAGAGCAGGTGTTTTCCTGCCTGTTGTTGTACAGTGGCTCTTCCCAGCTGTGGTCAACTGAAGAAGTGCGTCTATGAAGGTGTCAGAGTCTGCTGAGACCAGATGCAGGTATAAGTGCACTGGTATGCCAAGTATTCCCAAACCGAGATGTGTAGCTGAGACTGCTGCATTGCATTACCTGCACTTCTGTTGGCTCAGGGACCTCTGCTTGGAAATGCTCAGTTTCTTGACTGGTTCCCATTTTAGATAAGTGTTGAAAAGGAAATGTCCCTAGTGATGTCTTCTGACCCTAGGGTAAGGGCTGATCACACAGGCGTGCAAATGAGCTGGTTACTGATCTGTCCCGTGTTATTGCTCCGTCTCGGAGATGCAATATCAGACTGCGTGCTCCTTGTTTTGCTGCAGTACAAACTCCTGTATCTAGTTTAAGTGTCATCCACTTTGCTGTGCTTTGCTTGTGACGGGGAATAGGCAAGCGCTTACCTCAGGTGAGAGCTGGCAATTCCTGGGCGAAAGGCAGTAACTGACTTGCGTGCGGTGAGTGAGAACACCCTTATTTGTGCTGCTGCTTCAAGTTATTAGCAGGTATCACTGTCAGGATTAACCTCGCATTCCTGCAAATTCCCTTTAATAAATCACTTAAAAGGTAACTGTGGGCAGTCTGGTCCTCCCTCTGGGTACAGGTAAATCTCTCAGGGTGGTATATTCAAGTTACTGCATTAAGAGCTGGACGCATGCACACACGTATATTTGTCTTCTTTGGGGCGTGGAAAGAGGGATTACTTACATTTTCTGTTCAGGATTTTTTCCTTTTGAAAGGCCTTTTGTCTGGAAGTACCAGAAAGGATGAGACAAACTGGTTGCCTTCACGGCCCGATGAGCAAAAAGAAAGTAGTACTCCTGTTACCTGGAGACATTCAAGAAGGCAAGTGCAATTAGTCAGTAGATAATTAAGCTGTACATAATTGGAGTACTGGAGACAAATCACCTTACTCTACAGATGTACAGAGCAGGAGAAGCCCTTTCTCAGAAACTGCATGACAGGGAAGGGAGAGAAGGCAGAAACTGCTTGATCAACGTTATATGTACCACATTCTCAGCAAACAGAAGCTAAATTGGGGCCTTTGCTTGCAGCTTTCCTCCTGGGAACAGTGCCACGGGAGGTAATGTGTCAAAGCTTGATCTCACCACTCTGGTCTTGCTAAGGCAAAAGTTTCACTGATGGTAGCAACTTGGAGGGGCTTGCTAATTTAGTCTAGTAAGACTAGGAGAAAGGCTATTTAGGACTCAAACAACACCTGAGAGAACCATTGATTGCTCCTGGTTTCCCCACTGTTCAGGGCTGCCCTAATGCATGGTGCAGGTCCCAGAGAGCTGTTCCTCAAGATCCCCTCAGCTGCACGTGGTACACCCCTGCCATGCCTATGGGTTGGGGTGCCCAGCTGCGGAGAGGCAGTGGAGCTCAGCATTTCCGTCTGCCCAAGGAGCTGTTTGCATCAGGAAGCCCTATGGGTCCGTCAGGCTGCTGGCTCTGTGGCAAGGCACACTTCACTTAACCTTTGGGAACATTTATAATTAATGCTTAATTGATTTCCATAATGCAAGATCAACACACTGGCATGGGCCTCTTCCTGTACATCTTTGCTCATATGAACAGTCCTTAGTCACCTTCTTTTGTCTTTTCTGTGAGGTTTAACCTCTGAGCAAGATTCTTGATGAACTTGCTGCTCATAAAAATATCCAAATGTTTCTTAGCACAGATCAAACGCTGGCCTCAGGCCCCTAAGTATTTCTTTTCCAGGAAGGGTGGCTTCTATTTATCATAATATTAGGAGTCTGCGTCTTTTCCAAGACTCAATTTTCTTGCTTGTCTCTGCCTCTCTGGGGAAAGGCCACATTCACTCTAGTTGCCAAATTTTGAAAATTTGTCTCAGGTCTGAGAAAAGTGATCCTGTCTAGGATCACCTCTGACATTCTGTACATGTTAATGTTGGATTTTTCTTCTGTTCTGTACAGCTACGGGAGATTTACCCGTTCTGTAACTGAGATCGGAATATTGTCCCATTAAGCATAGCTTGTGCTAGATTACCTTCAGCAAAAATATCCCAAATCAAGCTTCCCAAACCTTATGTGAGAGGTTCTTGTTGAAACCAACTAAAGTTTCCTCAAAACATGCATGATTAAAGGAGTCTGATGGATCAAGTGTCAGCCACCCTCCTCGAGCCTCAGTCTGGGGGAGAGGGGAGGACTCCCCATCTGAAATGATGTTGTGGCTCTGCTTTGTATCTGCGAGAGCGGGGACAAATACATGAGGTAAAGGAATACCTGGAGAAAGACGTTGATAAAGACAAGAGGAAGCAAACGGTCTCGCAGGAAACAAAACCTAGCTGTTGCACAGGGTCAGGGGAGTGGCCAGTGTAAGGGAATATAGTGTGCGTTTGCTATTTGGTACTTTTGAGGTGTCTTTATTCCGGGCACATTTTAAAATGTGTGTCTTCACAGACTAGATGCAAGATTATGTCATAAATATAGAAACAAAGTGTTATGTTTTAAAAGGATAGGGATAACAATGAGTTCAGAGGCCAGAAAGTGAAGTCAGCAATGACCTGCAATGCTTCTTCATGTCCTCTTGGTCCAACCATTTATTTTTTTAGTTAAGCAAAAATCTGGTGATTGTTGGAATTTCTGTAGTTGTGCCTAAGCAACATTTCTTTCTACACACTTCTAACAGTTCAGCATTGTAGTTATGTGGTAGCTCTGTGCCCGATTTCTTTTACTTCTGAGGTGAAGGAATTGATAAAAGGGTCTGTAACAGCTTAAGTTGACCGTATGTCTTACATTTCATGAGTTGCACTTTATTTTCTCTTCTCTTTCTCTTTTTACATTCAGATGATATCCTTGCCTTTCTACCTAACAGCTTTGCAGACAGGACAGACTTTGATTGTCTGAGGAGGGAGGTGGGCTTCTAGAGATCATGGCCAGAGCAGGAATCTCCCATACTGAAAAAAACACTGCTTCCTAGAGCAGGTCAAAAGGGAGAGGACTTCCAAACGCATATGTGTGCTGGAGAGAGGAGAGAAACCAACCTCCTGTGAAGCTCAGCAGGGACTTTGCTCTCAGGAGAGGAGGCAGCAGGAATGGGGAGATGGAGGGAGCTTGCAGTTTTTAACAGCTGCTTTGGATTTCGGCTGTGATTTTCATACTAGTTTAGCCAAACCAGACCACACCAGTTGCCTTTATCTCATAGTGCTTTGGATCCTCTAGAGTCAGTGTGTCTTCCCCACTCCCAGAGCACATCTACGAGGGACTCCTGCCAGACTGCGAGTGTAGATTGTTTGACCAGGTTGATCAGTATGTCTTACAGAATAATGAAATATTCCTCCAGATTCTTGTAAATAACTGTGGGGACAGGTTACCCAGAGAGGTTGTGAAGTCTCTGTCCTTGGAGATGTTCAGAATGCAGCTGGACACAGTCCTGGGCAACCTGCTGTAGTTGGACTTTCTTTGAGCAGGGGCGTTGGACTACGTGATCTCCAGTGATTCTGCAGCATTTTCCCAGTCACAGCTAGAGTTCTTGTGTACTATCTGCTGCTGTCAAATTCTTGGACACTAATGACAAATAATGATGGATGCTGCTTCCTCGAGTTGGTAGGAGAGAAGCATTACTGAGGGGAAAGATTGTGCTGTTTTGTTATTTTCAAACATCAGTTAAATGTTGGTTTCAGTGCAAGAGTATGATTCACTCAAGTCACAAACACAGTTTTGTGTACATCAGGTATGGCTTGATAACTAAAAAGGCCAATTTTCTTATTGGTCCTTAAAGAGAACAGTACATTTTGTATTAAAAGCTTTTTTATTCTATTTGTGTGAGCATGCAGGAACACATGGGAGCCTCAAGTTAGGGTACCAGGAACACATACTGTGAGATGCTGAGCATATACAAAGTGAAAATAAAAGCCTTCCCAAAAGAAACCTGTGGTCTAAGTTTAGCTGTCTTGAAAACTGGCACACCTATAAAGAAATTCTAAATAAATCTACATAGTAAAGAAAAAATAAAAGGGCTACTGCAGCCAATTAACTACAGAATCTGCGTGATAAATCTTTTATCTCAAATTAGCAAGGTGTGTATTGAGTGGATCAAGATGAGCATGCTACTCTTATAGAAAACTTGTACATGTGAAACCTGTCATCTCATATTAGAAGAAAAATGACATTTTGAGGCATTACATAAATAATGGAATCACATGGCCACCTGGTCTTGGTTATTTCTTAGTGGAGGGTAAGACATTTCGAACATCCTTTTATTCTGAATTGTCGAGCTATAATTCTCCTGAACTGGCAGCACAAGTTATGAGGAAACATTCAGCTGAAGCTGAATAGCTCTAAAGGTTTGGAGCGAATTCCTAGTCCATTTGAAATCAATGGGAGCGGTGTCCCTGGCTTAAATGAAAGAAAGATTTTCAGCTTCAGTGCCTGGGAAGTGGTGCCTCTGGCTCATGTTTGCTAAAGGAGATGTCCAGTCACTATCTGGAGAATAGAATTTGTATCTCTGTTCTCATCTATTCCTTAGTAAATTCTGCTAAAGCAAACACAAAGTTTGGTCTGATGTTCGTAGTTTGATTACCTGCCCGACTTGGGCTTGGCCTTCAAGAGGATGCTTTGTGCCATGAGTGGCAGAACTAATGAAACCGGATTTTCTGGTTGTCCGCACCTCCCGCACCATTACGCTGCAATGACACCAGCCTGTGCAGCTTCACCTCTGATTGCTGTTGGGTGTGTGGTCTGTCTGGAGGTCTGTACACGCAAACTAGCAAGGAAGCATGACTCTGCTGGTTGGGTGACTGATTGCTCCCAAGCAGCATTTGTAACAGCTGAGCCTGCTTTTCTGTCAAGAGGCAGGTACTAGTTCACACCTTTCTCATCAATCCAACTGATTTTCATGAAATCTACAGGAACTTCCTAATCTTTGAAGTTCATAGCCCTCCAGCAAATCTGGTTGAAGCTAGACAACAGATTTAGAAGATATTTTCAGGGTCAGGTAGACAGCAGGAAGGCATCAGCTCTACTTTGAAATGGAGTGGGGAGATGACAAACTAGAAGTGGCATAAATTGTTTCCTGTCCTTGTATGGGGTGATTTTAATAGGGATCAATCCATTTCATACAGGTGTGGATTCAAAACTTTGATAAAGTGAGGTAGCCATTCTAAACAAGTTATTTAATGAGAAAGACTAGTTTTTCATACAAACCTAGGAGGGGTATTGTTTAAGGTATAAAAAACAATTAGGTTCCTGTGCTCTGCAGTGGGTAGAAAACAAACACTTGCTTGAATTAACTCTGTTTGAATGAATTCTATAGTACCTATTTGGAATTCAGGTGGAAGTTCAGACCATTTGGTCAGAATTGACCAAAACTGATAGCTGAAGTCAGTTGATTTGCACCTGGTGACACCACATGTGGTTGTGGTCCTCTGTCTTTCTGGAATAAGATGAAGTGGTGGTTAGGGTCCGGACTTTGGAAGAGATCCAGGAATTCATAGGACTTACCAAATGTGTAAAAGAACATGTCTGCCGCGATCCAGCACATCCTCCTGCCAGAGATGGATGGGTCTGTGTCTCCGTTTCTCACTTTTCCCTCTTTGTGTGAAGGGATAGGTGAAGGTGTTTCATCCCAAAGCTGATAGAGGTTGTTTTGGGGATGATTTGCATAAAAATGTCAATCAACCTAAGTTGAATTTTAATGTAAGTGAGTCAAAAGCTGTGAGATCTGGGGCTGGAATTAAAATAGGTTTTATAACAAATAGAGAGATTGGATACGATCGAAACAAATGAAACAGTATGCATATCAGCTTTTATACTCAGTAAAGTTTAAAATAGGCAGATTCAGTCGGATTATACAGCAATAGCAAAGATTTCTATTTTGGGACAACAGATTTCACACACCCCCCCCACATCCTCCTCCAGCTATTGGCTCGTCAGACATTTCAAACTGGTTGGGGACACACCTTTGCTTTGTGTGTGTGTGTGTGTGTGTCCTCCCCGCCTTGGTCTTTTGCCTGCGAGTCCCTTCTAGCCCAGGAACGTATTTTATAGCCAAGTTGCAACATTTCATTTTTGTACATGTCACAACTGTCAAGGTTAGTGTGTCAGTGGTGTAATATTTGCCCAGGTGTCCCAGTGACGGTCTGAGGAGGGCGGGAAGGAGGAAGGGAGAGGGGGTGTGAGCATCTGAGCTCCATACGGAGCTCTCTGTATGTCAGCTAACATCCCTCTGGCTAGGGCTATAGGTAATTCCTAATTTCCTCACTCAAAACTGGGTGTTTCAAGTAATCCTTTTTACTTATCTGCATCTTGGGCAGCCTATAAGGACCAAGGTATTTGGATCTTAGTTTCCTGCCACTCGTCCCTGACTCAACATGATAGAAAAAACAAGAGTACTTTTGTTTTGAAGAGACAGGATTTACATCCCTGGGATTTTTGTCTCTGTGCAGTTCTCATTTTCAGTATTTCTGCTGTGTATCAGATGCGAATTACAGAGAGCGTAATGTATTTGTCCTATTTGGCTACATATTTGGCTACTTATTATGGGGATGTGGATATTTTCTTTTTGATTATAACACCAGGTTCTAGCCAGCAGTGTCCTATTGTGGCTGAAAAATTCCTGTATGGAAAAATTTGCTTGCAGTCTTAAACATACAGGGCTACGTTCTGATCTTAGCTGTATAGACTTAAATTTGGAGTAAGACTGATTAATTTACTGCAGATTTACATCCAAGCAACACAGATAAGATTCTACCTTATTTCCAATATCGGCCTTAACTCTATCTCCTCACACCAATTGCTGTCTTGACACAGAAGCCTTTTCCTCTGTTATTCCTGCCATCTGAAAGAGTTTTCACGTATTTCTCTGTGTCCTTCACTCCTTTTCCCCATAGAAATCTCTTTTGAAAGCATGTATTTTCTTCTTTCCCCATGGCTCTTAATGTTATTATCCTGCTGCTCTCATCTATTATTTAGTTTTAGCTGTAGTATTTTGGGTAGAATTACAAAATTAACATATAGGATATGCTAAAATGGATCCAAGCCCATTTTCCAAATCAAAATGCTCTCTGATTCTGAGAGCATTTGCACCCAGCTACGCAGAGCGAGAGGAATTCAGCTGGGATAAGGATGATGAGGAACTCTGATGGACAAATCTAAGGAAGGAAAGATGCAACTACTCATTTTGGACAATGGTAGTAGGTCAGTCTTAACTTGTCCCTCTAACCAGGGCTTTGTAAGGGTCTGGATAAAGAAATTACGACTGTAGAACACCATGGAAACCTTCAACAGCAGCACAATAGAGGGGGAAGTTTGGGGGGAAAAAGAAAGAAATGGTGTGAAATATTTTGGTTTTGAGCAATGAAATAACTTTCAGAGCAGTGTTAAAACTAAGAGCATTACTGCTGCACTTCAGTCCTTCACCGTGCTTTTTCTAGCTGATAGGTATTCCAAATGAATTTGTTACATTCCCAAACTTACAGGATTCTGCAATTACGGTTTCCCGTGTACCACATGCCAAAGGCACATTGATCCTCATGTTGTTCTCTATTAACTACACTGTATTGAAAACATATAGCAATGTCAGGTTGATTTTTTCCCAAATGGTTTCTTTAGAATAATGAGTTTCTTCTGCATTTGCGTAACGGCATGTCTGTGTTTACGTAGGGTTTCTGAATGTAACACTATAAACTTCTTTTCTTTTTTTTTTTCCCCCTTACAAGTCAATACTATTGATGCTTTCTCTTTTCATTGTTTTTTCCTCCTATTTTAGAGAGGTGTTAGCTGGCAAGAAAAAGACCTTGTGCATTGCAACGCGCTTCTCTCTCTCCATGTCTTGGTATGTTTGTCGTTATTCCATAGT
>WAAD01035884.1:85056-154405 GCA_013389945.1 Fregata magnificens | reverse complement strand
TTAATTCCATGTTTAAAAAACAATGTTTAGCGCTAATAAGCAAATCATTAGAGAAGGTATTTATATTTTTTTACTAAGTTCTTGAAGAGGAATTTCTCTGTTAGGAAAGGGAAATTAATCTCTTTTTGCACCCTTACTCTCCCATGTTTTCAGAATTTCCAGAATTATTTATTGAGAGGAACTTGTGCGGCCTGAACAGGGAAGAAGTTGAGACCCCATCTCTGAACCAAGCTGTTTGCAGTTCCTCCATCATTGGATAGTTTGTTTATTTTTTTGCTATGTTAGGGCTGGTTTCCAACATTTTATCCCTAATTTAGCACCAAAAGTGCACAGTGGGGCTGGCTTACCCCAGGCTTTTCTGTGTGTTTTTGCAATGTTGGCATTGGTTTCCTCCGTTGTCTGATAGAGCACTCAAGAAACAAATGCAGCTTGTCCAAAATACACGCGTGATAACTACCCTGAACATATACATTTTGCTATTATTCCCACATATGTTTTGGCAGGGTAGAGAGCTCATTTGGCCTCCTATATATTTGGGCAAGGAGGGGAACTCTGTCATTTCTCCCTTTTATTCTATGTTTTTATTTATTCATCATATTGTTCTTTCAACCCACATAAAGAAACCCTAAGCGTTATCGCAAATGGCGAAGATTATAATCAGTGACTAATATCCTTGCTACAATAAACTTTACCAACCCCTAGCACGAGACATAAATAATACAAAAGGCCCTCTCATATTTTGAGGAACCGATATGAATATTATAGTAATTGTTCCACAGTTAATGGTACAAAACCTCAGTAACACTTAAGGACCTCCATACTGGATTTGATTCAAAGCCAGCTGGAGCCTTTCCATTAAATCAATGTGGTTT
Organism: Fregata magnificens; assembly: GCA_013389945.1. Classification (NCBI taxonomy): domain Eukaryota; kingdom Metazoa; phylum Chordata; class Aves; order Suliformes; family Fregatidae; genus Fregata; species Fregata magnificens. The sequence goes on along the minus strand of WAAD01035884.1, from coordinate 153,533 downwards.
AGATTATGCCCCAAAATAGGTAGGTAAAATTTTCATATTCAGTTTGGACTTTTCCTCCCTTTTGAACTCAGTAGCTGAGCGAGAAACACTTGAAGGGGTAAATAACCACTTGAGTGGTTATGAGATGACATGGTTGCATTAACTCTGTGTTTAGAAAATCTGTCTGTGTGCAGGTCTGTGTCTGTGCCTGGAGCCCTAGGCCTGGTGCTCTGACCTTCTGGGGAGAAGGAGCCAGCCTCTCACCATCAGCCAAATAATCTAATAATTGCGGCTCTCTGAACACTGAAGCAGATCCAAAGCCTCAAATTAACCAAAAGGAGGTGCTAGGGGGACAGGTGAAAATAGCCATTGCGCTTTTCCCAGGACTGCAATTAGTTGAACGGACGTTTCCTTCTCCTCTGTGCTACGCGTGCGAATGGCACGATACGAAGTAACTGATCAAACCTTGGCCTTTGGATCTAAGCACTCTTTTCAGATTGCATTGTGATCCAATACAAAGTCTGATGTAGGCAATGGAAAGTAGATGAACATCATGTAATCCGGGCAGGTGAGTTTAGCTGCTTATTTTGTTTGTTTGTTTTTCATACTAAGATTTATCTACAACAGTAAAATGCAGAAAAATGGTTCAAACTCTTAAATAGAAGTGTCACAACAGTCAGGTTTATTGACTGTCTCTACCAGGTGTGAGGTTGGGTGCACTCTTGGGTGCACGTTGCTGTTGGTGTTCAATTCAGCAGTGAATACAAATAAAGGATGAGGTTCTTCAAAGACTTTTTATTAGCAGTAGAGCTAACAGTTACACTCGAATAAAAATTAAGACTCGAGCTGGCACAGTTTGTAGCTGACGCCAGCAAGATTTAACAAATGGCCACGTTCCCAGGCTGCTTGGGGCATTGTGTCTAGTGGCATATGTAGATGAAGGACTGGAAACATTAAAATAGCCAACCAAAACCCATTGGGCAGTGAGAAAACGGTGTGTGATTCTTATACCCCAGAGGGACTGCGGGTTCACTCTCCCCTTTAAAAAGCTGGAGAGGAGCTATCTCAAGGGCAAGACNTTCTTTCCTGTTCTGACAGTAAAGACTCATAATCTTGGTTCAGAGAAAGGTACCTTTTAACCCTGTGACTTAAAGGAAGATCTTCCTTTGGCAGTGTCAAACACAAAGCTGAAAGGGATATATGTACACAGTCAAGATTATATATAACTGGTATATATTATGAATACAGAAATTCAAGTAGCTTTGCATTAATTTGGATAATTCTATTTTCTGCTACTGATGTAAAAATTAGAGGGGAGATTCTAACCAATTTCTGTTTGCATGGGATCCCTCTGCTTGTCTGGAAAAGAGATGCAGTTGGCAAAATCTTGCCCCTATTAAGTTAGGGGTAAAACTCACTGATTTCAGGGAGTTGAGATTTCATCCTGAGAAACAATGTTTTGGCTTAAAAAAGATAATAATTAAAATAACTTTTGAAGCTTTATCTGTGAAAAATGGGAGAGGCAGCAGGCTAGAAACGTGTCACAGCAGGAGGTGACCTTTCTCTTGTTTATCCAGATAAAATAATCGGAAATATGATGAACCGCCCATCGTCTGAAATTAGGCACAGCATTTTGTGAGATTTTAGTGCTACAAAGGGAGGCAGAGCACCCATAAAGATAGCAACTGCAAAGTATATTAATGCACTTTCTTCTTCAAATTACACACACATGAAATCTTTGTACCACTTAAGAAAGCGTTAACTTGTGGTTTGCTTTAAACTTTATTTTGGTTGTTTTATAACTGCAAGGATCTCCTTAAAGCTTTGAAGGGTCCCTTAGCCGTCTGTTCAGCTGCTTTGCTTCAGAGGGGAACATTTCCTAGGGAAAGAAGTTTTAGACTGAGAATGTATTTTACACAGAAAAGGAGTCTTCAGCGAAGTTCCAGAAATTAGCTTATTTGTATAGTTTATAGGTAAAAGGTTAACAATTCCCGATAGCCATGGCCTCTGGGTCAGGCCCTAGAAATCATACTACTAATTCTTGCTTCTGTGTATTACCTTTAGATCCTATTTTCCTATTTTTCTTCATAACCATATGAGCTAAAAACTGGCTTGCAGTTTAAATGATACCTGCAGTTAATCTCATAATCTGCATGAATCCAGAACCTTGTGCTTTAAGAAGGATAGCAGCTCTCCTGAGAACTGAAACGAACAAACAAAAATCCTTTGAAAATCATCCCACTGAATTGTTTATTAACGTAATACTTGCTTTGAAGTTCATCACACGTGTAGCCTGAGTGAGAATAAGGTCCAAGCAGGGATTTTAACATTCAGTAACAAACTGTTAGCTGAGAAAAGAGTCACTTGACAAAACTATTCCATATTAATCGTTAGGAATTAAATTCCCTGAACAAAGCACATTTGTTTCATGGTGTAATAAATAGCTAGTGCGAAATATGGGGATTTAACTTAATAGGAACCGCACAGTTAAAATTACCTTCAAGGAAAGTCCTGCACATGGACACGCACTCACGCTCTTCGAGGACGCTTTTCCTCTCTTCGATTGGACCTATTACAGGCTGATATTGGATAGTTTGTCATCAATTTTCCCCCCATTATAGAACTTTATATGCTTGTATGTAAAACAAACATGACTTGAAAGCGAGATTTCCCTATTCTGCCCAGCTGAGCACTCAGAAAGCTTGCATGGTAGTGAGAAACACTTCTCATGGATATATTAAGTGCTACCATCTGTTTGGATTGTTTTGAAATGCATTTTTGGGCCAAAGCCTGCCCTTGTGAGGATCCAGTTTAACATGAAAGTCTCAGCAGTTCCCTGAATGTGAATAAGGCAGCAAAACTCACTCCTTTCATGCCTCACAATCATGCCCTTTAATTTAGCTACAATAACTTTAACTGAATCAGAATAGCAGTTCCAAAAATTGAGCCCTTGATTATCTTGATGACTACCTTACTCCACACAAGAAGTTGCACTGATCTTAAGGGCTTTTATTCCCACTGAATCCTATATTGCAACAGACAACAGAAATGGGTCAAAGTGGGAAAACAGTGAAATTTATTTTGAATGCTTTTTGGTTTAGCTTCATATTATTGTTTTTGTCCTGAGGCCTGAAATGGAAAAAAAATAGAAAAGGAAATTTGGAAAAAGATGGAAGACAAACTTTTACATAAACTGTTTTTGTTCTCTAGGAACAGCAAAATAACTTTAGAATACTATATAAGGTGATATTATTACAGCCACACTTCAGACTTTCTGCCTGCGCTAACTAATACATTCCCAATGAAGTTACTTTGTCAAAATTTATGGCATTTGGCAATTACAATTCCTATCTGTTACAAGCCAAACTTATTTTTAGTCCTTGTTATTGTGTTAATGACATTATAATTAGCATATACACAGGAATAGCAAGTTAATTTATTTCAAGCTTTTTCTCCTGAAACACCACTTTCTTTTGTATCTGAAATAGTCTCTATTTTTTTCATATCCTAGATTCTATACTGTAGCTTTCATTTTGGTTTACATGTTAAAACCAATGATGGTTTTTCAGTATTGTCTTTTTTTTTTTTTTTTTTCTCCTTTCTTATTTTGATACATACCAGAGGAAAAAAACCCAAACCAACCCTAAAAGTTAATGTGTAGCACATCTTTGTCACTATTTCGAGATTTGTTATTCAGTAGTGAAGAATGTACTCTACTCACTTTCCTGTATACACCAAGTATTACTTTCTTTGTGTTAAGTAATTGCACACCATAGGAACCTCATCCTTAAAGGTGTGAGTAGCACTGAGTTTTGATATATCCTTAACTACTCTATACATTTGGTTTTCCCTATTTTTCTGGATTTGTTTGCCTTTAGAAAGAACAACAACAACAAAACAGAAATGAAAAGGAGGAAAAAGAGAGCAAAGAGAGGCAAGGAAACTTCACATTTTTAGCATTCCTGGAAGCAGGGATGGTGCAGTTGAAGCCGCATTAGCGGTGCAGTATACATGCTGCACTTTCTTCTCGAGCAGTGCATCCAGCACAGGCCAGCTGCTGCCGCCTCTGCTCGTACGGCTTTCATTTATTTGTCTTTAAATACTTCACTTAGAATGCCCGAGGTCTGCAAATTTGAGTCACCCGCAGACTGGCCCTCTTGCTCTTCAAGCCTTGTCTGACACAATTCCTGGTTCAGCTGCTCAGTTTGTGGGTGGTGGTAGGGATGAGATGTGGTAGGGTAACGTTTCCAAAAGCCTCTGGCTAACTTGGGAGCCTACATCTCCATTTCAGAGATGACAGGCACTTAGGAGTCAAAGTCCATGAGGAAGTCAGTGTGCGCAGATGGGCAGTTGCTTTGATGAGGGACCTGTCATATCTTAACTTGCACTTATTGCTCGTTCCCTCCTTGCCTCATTTCCAAGGCAAAACAATTCAGGAGCCCAAGCTCCATCACCTGCATGTGACTGGACAACTGCTCTGCCAGGCTGCCTGCAGCAGACCTGGGTAGTGAAGCCTCCTCTTTGACCAGTGTTTGGAGTAAACCAGCATTTCATCGCAGTTGTGTATGCATGTGAATGAGTTTGGCTCAGTTTTTCAGCTGCTCTAACCGAACTGTGTGTCTCAGCCCTCGTCATCTACCTGCTTTGCCCCTTTTCTGAACTGGATTAAACCATTTCAGGTTTTTTTCTCCATGCTCGTTACTGAGGGTCTAGTTTAACATATCCAAATGTGATAGAGGTTAACCAACAGCGATTGCTATGGTGTTTAAAGGAAGGAAGGAAGGAATGGCTTGGGGAAAGGAGTGTGTTCCGGCATTGAACCCATTCTTTGCCATTGAATTCATTCTTGGATGTTTTTTGTGAAAAGTAAATATATAGATCTGCATCTTTGTTTACACTAGAAATATCGTGTCCTGACTTGCCACTCTGGCAACTTGGGGACCTTCTGAAGTCTGAAATCATGGAAGGTTCATCACCAAAGTTTGAAACCTAAGGTGCAGCAGACTGAACTGGCCAGGCTGAGAGGCAACATAAATGCCGGGATAAGTTATGTAGCAGCAAGGCAGTATAGCTTCTACACTGAGAGGGGTGGAAGGGCAGACCAGAGGAGCAAAGTCAACCAAGAGGTAGCTGGAGTGGAAGAAGAGCAAGTTCAAGCAGCTCTCCAGCTTTATACTGTAATGCTGCCCAGAGTCCTGTTCTGTGTAGTGAAGTGGAAGTGTTGTTGCATCCACGACAAAATAAAGTTTGTAGGTAGCAATAATGTCTTTACCAGCTTCTCAGCTTTCGGGTGTACAGACTTACCTCTAGGCCACCGCCACCCAGAGGTGTTTTCTGTAACCTGCAGAAGGGTGTGTGTGTACCTGACAGCTTCTGGTTTTTTCCAAGTGTACTTGTTGGTCTATTAAAACATATTGGTTTTGTCTCAGAACTTTGTTTTTGCAGCTCACTCTTCTCTCCATGTTGTAACTATACCAGACAGCACCATGCTGTCCATCTCTGTGTGTGGCTCCATATTCCCTGACATGGACTGAGGATGCAGGCAGGCGTTTTGGGTTGCCTGGGGAAAGCCCAACTGGGGACGCCTGTGCAGACTGTAGCGTTGAGGTTGTGGCTGTCAGGTGTAGTGCTTCCTTCATTGTACATGTTTCGTTGGGTCATAGATACTGTTCTCTAGCAAAAAGGGGAAAGAGCAGACTGGGCTCACCTAACAGAGCTCTGGGATAGCTGAGGCTTTTGCCCAGGCAAGCCTAAGCAACCTCCTTTATGGGTATCAGACAAACTCCTGGCACCCTGTATCTGCAGTTTCAGGTGAGAGCTCATGGTGTGAATGGCACCACTGGAGCCAGAGGCAGAGAATAGAAACGCGTTTTTTGTTTGCTTGTTTGTGGTCAACCTTCTTTGACCAAGCAATATAAACATACACACGCTTGATCTTTGTAAAAATAAATACAGGGCTATGTCTTACAATCCACTTGGGAACTGGATCTGGTCCAGAATGTGGCAGCTTGCTTGTTATTAGACATGGTCTCTCCCTCGAGTGCTTGCAGCCAAAGCTCCTGTGCTGGCTGATCTCTGGCTTCAGCAGGGCAGAGTTTATTTTATTCTTTTCTTCCCCCCCCCCCCAGCCATAATCTTAGCCATAAATGGAATGGGACTTGCCTCTTGCTTTGAAGGATACTGCCTCATTTGTCCTTTGGGGCTTCCCAAGCAAGAGTCGCAGCTTCAGCGTTCACTCACTCCTTGGTCCTGAAATAGTTTGTGGCTCTGAGCCATCTTTTTTTTTAAGGTGATGATAGGGATGGGAGCTAGGAGAGAGAAACTTGTGCATGGTGGGGATGGGAATTTGAGCCTGGGATGTCTGTTTTAGTTGGCAGATTCATATTTTGGACCTGCCTGCTTGTCTGCTCGAGCCAAATTCGTTGCTGTCCAAACTACACTGTAAGATGTGCACATCTTGACCAGCAACGGTACCGAGCTCCCCAGCTTCTGCAGGAGTCCACAGACTGCAGGGAGGATCCCTGATGAAGAGGCACTCAGCATTACTCAAACTGGGCCCTTGGTGACCAAAATGCTCAACTGCTCCCAAATTACCATGTTTTTTCAGAAGTACAAAATCAAACATTTCTGCTGAAACGAAACCTCATGATGAGGTCACTGTGTCATGTCTTGCTTGAAACAGGATTTTTTTTTTCTGTGTGTGTGTGTGCTGCAAGGGAATGAGAGGGAAAGTCCTACGGACAAGTAAAACTTCGGCAGCAGAATTCTCCCTTTCCTGGATGATCGGGGTCTGATCCTGAGGGGTATGTCCATCACACCATGCATCTGAAGTCAACAGGCTTAGTACAGATCTGTTTCCTTGTAATTGAAATCAAAATACTGTTGCAGATAGTCCCAGGGAGGATTTTGCCTGTCTCGTTTAGCCAAATACACTGCTCTTCAGTGCTTCTCACCCCTGGGAGATTTGCTAAGGTCTATACAGGAACCAGAAGAAAAGACTTGCTTTTAAAAATGTGTTGACTTCCTTCAAATTGCCTGGGCTTATGGACCTTCAGAAGGTGGAGAACGTGGTTTATCAAACCTGCTTCCCCTCCCGGGTAGGCTTTAATAAGCTCCTTCAGCTTTAGATTCTAGCCCCTCAGCTGAATTTCATTTCAGCCCCAGATTTCTCTCTAGCTAATATACAGGATAAGGACCAGTCTTGTGCATTGCAGTGTCGCTTGGAAGGTGTTGAGCACCTCAGGTTGACTGGTAACCATCCCCAGTCCCTGGCTAATGTTGTCCTGCTTGTATGAAAAGTATGGCATATGAGAGAGGCTCTATTATGAAAACTGTTATTGGAGAAAACATTGCTTATTCTTAACTCTTAACCAAATTATGCAGCATTTTGAATTTTCAGTAACAATAATTTTCTGGTGTTCCCCATTAGGGGGCAAAGACCGCTGCCAGCTACGCTGGCATAAATCCAACTTTCTTCAGAAGAGATATTCTGGATTCAGAATTTTTCTCTTAGTGCTTTTGTTCCTCAACAGTTAAAACTAAAAAACAGGAGGAATTTGGGGAACTCCAGGGTTTGGGTTTTTTGTACGAAGCAGAGGAATTCTTTTCTTCCGATTCTAACGTACCCTCCGATGCTTAAATATATTGTCGGTACAGTGGTTAGTTGTTGAACTGTCACACACTTTCTTGAGGCTCGAGTTATCTGAACTCCCTAATTTAAAAAACAAAGCAAACCTTTGATTTCATTTTAGCAGCACTCAGGAGTATGGATATTTAAGCAACTTAGGAATGCAGAATTTCATTCTCTTAACTCAATACTTCATTAGAAAAACTGGCTTTTGTTAGTTACTGGTTGCAGGTCACAATCAGATTTACTGTTAGAGTTAAACTCTGTTATAAAGCCTGACCTCGTTACATAAATTACTAATCCACAACAAACCGGACATGTTATCTATTTGCTTGGTGGAAGCAGTTTGCTGAAAGCCCTCTTTAGTTCATTTTGGTGAGTGTGTGGAGCAATACTTGACACCTTGGCCTGGTTTGGAGCTCAGATGCAAAGAATCCCTGGTCAGTCCCATGCCACCAACAGGAGCTGCATCCGCTTGGACTCGCTGCCAAATCTAGTTCCCACTCGGCTACCAGGGGTCACCATGGAGACATTTTGTACTAGAACAGCTCGTTTTAAATATTAGACTTCAGCCTTTGAGCATATATTGGGAGTTTACAGTCGCTGTTGCTTTAGAACATCTGCTTTTTCATACGAAGGAAAAAACGCTTCAGGAAAGTTAAAAAGCCTGAATGATAGATTTGGCATTGCACGTTTGTTACAGTAGTAACCAGTTACGTAGCATAGAAGGGTCCATCTATAAATACTTTAATATTATTTAATAAATTATGGTGGATTTTATGGCATACCTAATAATAACATTAAATGTTTCTGCATTTAACAGGCACACACATTGTTTTAACAATATCTCGGTGTTATATGCTTTGCAACAGCTTGTTATGGCTTCATCTGTTAGGCATTTACTGTGCATTCATTTTATTTATTTCTTCAGGAAAAAAGGAATGCTTTCTAATAAGATGCGAAGGAATGTAGCTGCATCTAATGACCAGTTAACAAATATGATAAAGCATGTATGAAGGAAGTCAAAATTTAAAGCTGTATTTACATTCAGGCATAACTCACCAGGAGCAGGGCTTGTCTTTTGCCATCTGCCTCAAAGCCATCCTAAAAAATGACGCTTGCTAAGGTGGCTTTACTCCTTCAGTCATCGTTGCTTGTGGTGCGAGTGTGAGTGCAGTACCGCCTGGTGTGCTGGGCTGGGTTCCTGCTGTGACTGGGGTGATTGCATGGCTTTAATGAAGAAATAGCTTTGGCTGTTGGTACCAGGAGTGGTTGGGACTGCCGCGTAAGGCATTACGATGAAGATATTTTGTGTCAGGACACAGCCTATTTTGGTAAGTAATAGCTTTTCCAAATCTTGCACAACGAAGTAGACCCCTGCCTTGCTCACCTCCCATGTTTGCTCTGCTCACCAGGCTACGAAGCAAACACTTTATTTGCTCTTTGAAAAGCAGCATCTGCTGAAAGAATTGCAATGATGAGTTGTCTGGTAGGCCCCACCTCATGAGTCTCAGGCTATTCATTGCATAGCACTGGCTGTCTTCACTGTCGATTTATTTCAAAGGAATTTGAGGGCCGAATTGAGTGTTCTGTTACCAACAGGTAAGATGACTTTATTGAATAGCACTTTAGAAATAAATACTATCTGATACTATTGAAAAGTTCTGGGCATGTAGCGCTTAGAGAAAGCTCTGTCTGGGAGTTTGGTTTCTTGCTTTTTCTCCCAAGGCAGAGGTTCACAGTTGACATCCGTTGTTAAATCCAGGCAAAATCACTAATGCCATAAGAAAAGAAAAAAATGCTTTCTGAATATTTAGGACAGGAGCATAATTGCAGGTTATTTTTGCTGGAGTCTTTCCGTTGGGAATCTGGAACTACAAGACATTTCATTCCGATGATTAGGTAGGAGAGACCAGCCAGTGATTCCCAGCTCATGGCGGATCACAACTTCTCCTGCCTGTAATCCCACTGCAATTGGTGGGACTCCCACAGTGTGAGACACTTTTCCACCTGAGTGGACCTATCACTACCTGAGTCTGTTACAACACCTGGAACATCTGTATCCTCCTCCAGCCATCGCTGGCTACGCCGTGAAGGTGGATATGTGTTAGAGGACTCTTAACCCAGGTACGTGCTGCACACTGGCAGGTTTCTGCCCTACCAGAGATGCTAAACAGGGAATCGGCTGTTTCCATGGCCCAGTGTTAACTGGGGAGGAAACCTGTGGCCAGTAGGAAGAAAACGTAGGAAGGATCGTAGGGTTTTGTCCAATTTTTTTCCACTTCAAATATTTCCACAGGTCGAATACCCAGGACACTATTAACTAGAGTTTGGTGACTCGGAGACACCAAACAGTTAAGGCAGAGATTTTTGAAGCATAGGTAACCGATAATTGGCCTTGCAAGGCTGCTGGATACAAGGCCCCATGTTTAAGTGCCTGAATATGGGTGTTGGTGCCTTGCTTCAGGCGGTTGGGTTTGCAAATGCTGGTGTTGGGTATTTGCCAGGAATAGAATTTGGATCTCTTGACTTTGTGGTTTAACTCCTAGGCAGCACTTCTTCTCAGTGTACTGTGCTTATTCATATGGAGAGCAAACATGATGCTTCCAGAAGGAAAATGATTTTTAGTGATGAATCTGAGTATGTGGAATTTGGGGTTCTTGTTTTGGGGGTCCTTTGTTTGCTGTTGGAGAAGGGGTGTTTTATTTTCTCAATCCATCCATCTCTTGGTTAACGCCCTTTGGAAGAGAGCTCCCTAGCGTGGCTCTTTTTGCTGAGTTAATGGATGACCTTGAGGTTTCTGAACCAGAAAGCGTAACTGCCTAGCCTGGATTAGGGCCTCCTTATGCAGAAGAGCAGAGTAGTTTCTGCTTTCCATAGGAATAGGTTAACATCTTGCCACCCCAAAACAAAGCATGCACATCAGCAGGCATACTCTGCCTCTGAAGTGGCAAGGAAAAGGTGGGAAGAACTATGTGGAAGGAAAGGGAAGGACTCCTCATGTCTTTGCCTCCCTTCCGACCTCCTAGGTTTTAGCACAGTTTGGGGAGATGAAGAAAGCAAATAAATTGGACTTCTGGAAAATGAGTGTTGTGCCTGGGGTAGGCAGATGCCTGGCAGGGATGCTCCTGGAAAGTTCTTCCCTGCCTGCAAGAGCTGTGCGAGTCTGGAGCGTATTCAGAGCAGACTTATCTTGAGAGAACTTAACTGCAATAAGTGCCCCGTGAACGTGCCTGAGGTGAGAGTCCTCTGCAGGGTTAGAAGTTGGCCAAAAGCAGAAATTGGCCAAATGGGTATGTGGAAGGCCAGCAACAGGCTTGTTATGGGCAATCCTCCCCCAGCGCTTTGACTTCCTGCTCCAGAGCGTGTGGTTGTGAGAACTTCTCCATTAAACGTTATTACTTCTTTTCTTTTTTTTTTTTTTTTTTTCTTTGCAGACAAATTGTTCCCCCCCCTCTTCATTCTGGGAAACAGCCGAACTGTTTTAACTGAAACTTTCCCAAATAATTCAGCCCAAGACAGACAGACATTGGCTAGGAAAATATAAAACCAAGCATAGAGAATTTGGCAATGTCTTTAGTAAATGAAAGCCGAGTTTCTTAATGGAAAGTGTCAGGCACCCTCAACCATAAGTAGTGTTAGAGCGCAGCCTGTAATTATGCAAATGAAGAGAGGGCGTCTTTGCCAACTGGACCCATTTCCTAAACATTGCGTTCACTTTTAAGAATCTGGAGTAGTTGCATATGAGATTTAACAAGGTGGTTATAAAATCAGGTTTTGAGTGCGACTGAGCTGCCGCTTGCAACTGTGAACAGCTGAAGTCTCTGTTGAGAAGTGGTAGGTCAAATTCAGCCCATGAGTCCTGGAGAACTGGGACCGTGAGGGGCTTTAGATGGTTCGGCCAGGATTTTTTCTACTGGTAGTGAAACCAATTATCTTCTGACTGTCGTATAGTTTTTTGTAAACAAGGTAGGAGTTAAAACGGACAGGTTGTGCAAGGCAATTTTGATGAATGGGGATTGAAAGGGGTAATCACTGCTGCTGGGATTGGGATTTTGCACTGTCAGCCATGAAGTGGCTAGGAAATACTTTCTTTTCTCTCTCCTACAGATATAATTTGACTCCTGGGGGGGGTTTCCCCCTCTAAAGGAGCAGAAATTTGCCAAAGGTGGAAATGAGTAGTTGTAATGCACACACTGAGCTGAGAACGGTGGTTGATATGTCTTATTTATGAGCTCAAGATCAAGGCGTTCAGAAAAGTGGCAACCGTGTTTTTATTCTCCATACCCTCTTGTGCCATGGAGTGGGGACTGTCAATGTCCAGCAAGACATTTTCCCCTAACTGGGTTTTGGCGATTCCCTTGTTCTCTTCTGCTCTCTTCCTTTGGCACACTTTGGATCCATTAGATGTGGAAAAACTAATGCTATTTAGTTTGTTCTATGCTCTTGGGATCGTCTTGCTTAGGGTTTACAAAGGAGATCAGAATAGATGGTCTGTAAGCCCTCTGGGCCATGTGTCACATGGTGGTCTTCCATACACTGTGACACAGATGGTTCCTGCCAGTCCTCTTTCTGCAGAAGAAAGATGCCAGCATTAACTAATCCATAAAGCTCCCTTAGGCCGGGCATCCACCCAGTTATAGCGGTTTAAACCTCCATGGTGTCTTTAATGCTGTCGTTAGTGTTGTTGCCTTGGTGCTCCATTTCCTCCCTGTGCTAACTCCCAGCTTTTATTGGAGTGCAGGTAGATGGCGCAGCACCGGGTGATCAGTGTAGCAGAAGCAGAGATCACAGTGGCAGTTCTACGTTTGAAATGCAGTTTCTGCTGTGAGAAACATCCGATTGCGGTGGAAGGGATTCTGTCAGATCTGCTCCTCTGACTGTTTTTCTAGGATGTAATCCTTGCTAGAGAAACGGAGAGTATCCTTGACGGTTTCCGTCTGGGATTTGATGGTCCAGGCTATGCTGTGGTTTTTGAGTGTAAGTGAGACTAGGGTATGGCCCGATGGCTTCTGTCTGGAAGAAAAGCCAGCCAAAATCCTGTGGGAATAAGTGTCTTGTGGGTGAGTATCCCTGGCCAGGAGGCATTAGCACTCAGAGCTTGCTGAGGGTGGGGAACAGCCAGAGCAGTAGGCGAGTCAATCGCTTGGATTTCTGGAGGGGCAAAATAGAAATTACTGAGCATTTATGAGAGATAGCAGATGACAAATAGAAATGCCTTTCTCTTAATTTTTCAGCAGATGATCTCATTTTACACCAGATCCTCAGCTGCTGTAGATCAGACTACTCCCTTGAAGCCTGTGCTGATTTGCACCTGCTACGGATCTGGCAGTGGCATGCTTGATTTTAAAAAGAAAATAATTGTGGTTGTAGTGTAAAATCAGCTTAGTTTTGGATTAGAGCAGCTTTCAGCATTTCAGTCACTCTAGAGGTTGCATGCACCACATGTTCGCGAAGTTGCAGGCTGGCACACACAAACTTTTTTCATGTCTTTCAGGTGAATTTGTGTGATCATCTGCTTCAGTGGCTGTTTTGGAATATTTTCAGACTTCTCCCTAAGTGTTTTTCTGCATTATTTATTTTGAAAGCAGTGGTTTTAAAAAGAATTGTTAGCAGACCCATTTGGTCCCATACACTATCCTTGAGTTTAACTCATTCAGTCCCATCCTGCGGTATCAGGCAGGAATATGAATATTGTGAGACCTTGGATGCTGGTGTCTAATTAAGCTGCAGTTTAAATTCAGCCAAAAGAGAACATTTCTTCCCCGGATCAGCCCCCCAAAACTCGGTTTATTAGCTGGTGCTAGGAATGCAATATGGGCCCCTGTATTCTGTGACCTCAAGGAAGTGTTTTGTCTTCTCTCTCGTCCCTCTTTGCCTCTCATCCCCCACCATTATTTCTTTTTGTCCTTCGTGCAGCTGAAAAGTCAGAGATGCTGCTTTTAATACCACATCACGTGTTGCCTGGGTGCAGGCATATCCATAGACCATATATAGCAAGTGCATCATGCTGAGGGTTACTTACAACATGCCTGTAATGCAGCTGATTTACATTGGCCCAGGGGAAGGGGTGAACTGGAATCATGAGGAGGCTCTTCAACTTAACCACGTCTCCTTCAAGGCAGAGCAAAATATCCATACCATCTGATAGGAGAGAGGTGGTTCAACTCCCCCTGCTTTTTTAAGAAGGCAAAAACAATACACTGCGTATTTACATAGAATCCCCTTAAGGACATCTGTCATGCTGGAGATTAAACTGAATGTCTCTCCCCAGTTTAATGTTATGCCTTCAGGCAGTCTAAGCCCCATAGATTTAGTTGCTCTGCTCCAGATCCTAGATTACTAACGCAGGCAGTTTTTTATTCTTGCCCTTATTTTCCAGAAGCATAGAACCTTTGCTTGTAAATTACCGTCTTTGTGTGGGTTTTCTAGGCCACTTCCACTTAGGTTTTGGAGCCTGGCCCTGCGCTGGATTTGTGGTTAGTGTTTTTTACATTAACTTCTAGCAGCCGCACTTTCCTCGCTTCTATCTCCATATGGTGCATTAGGCGAGTTATTCAACTAATTTCCTTCCCTTCATTGTGAGACACATCACAGAAGCCACATTTCCATCCATCACCTTTTATCCAGAAGATGTTTGCATTGCCTTTAGGACTTGAACTCCAACTGCCACTAAAAAAAACTGGCCGAAGAGCAGAGAGGAAAACAATTATTTGAATGTTATTATGTTGACTTCTAAAAACAAGTTTACTTTCCTTACTCGGGGAATTACTCACTTTTGCTGTCCTGCTATGACTGAATCTAGATGTGTGCTGTCTGCAGCAGGGAATCATTTTGTTTTCCTGCTCGCTTGCTTGTTTGCTCACTCTGTGTGGCCTGAATCATAGCTCGGGAAGCTTAGCCGCAGTGGCATTTGAAAATACGTATTAATTTGTGGAAGAAGAGGAGATTCATGTGAAGGAGGAAGCTGCAGCGGTTTCCCCAGTGGAGGCACCACTCGGCCAGTTGATTTTACAGCCAGAGACGTGTCTCCGTTAACGTAATCGAAGGAAAACAAACAACAGACATTTTGGACACCTTCTGCAGGATGACGTTTCTGATTCTCAGTTTTCACCAGTCGGTTACAAACAACGAGCTAGAATTGAACAGTAACTCTGCCACTGATGTCAAAATTCCCTCTGGCTTGAACAGGAGAGGGTTTTTATCAGGACCCTGTTGGCAGGTGATTCACAAAGGGAGCAAAGGATTTTAAGTGACTGTTTATCAAGCCAGCTTAACTCATTAGATGTAAAGTTCAGTATTCTGCCAGCAACTTTCATATTTGTGAGCTGAATGTCCCATCTTGTGGCAACTCCTGCATTCTACAGTGTTCAGTTTGCCCATGTATCCTTAAGGCAATCCCAATAAGTGAGGCAAGTTTGAATCCCCCTTTCTCTCGCTGTTTGTCGTTGATGGTTTTAAGATTCTGTTTAGTTGCGAGTCCGATGTATAGTTTTGCAGCTTCCATGCGCGTTGCCAAGTCCACAAGTCTTAGATCAGGCTTCACAAGTCTTAGATCAGGCTCACGCAGTTAATCCTTTGACTTCAGTCATTAATAACGACAGATGAACATGCCTCATAACGTATCTTCCAAGATGTTTCCAAATGAGCAGCACATGGTCACTGTTATGGCTCTGCCACATACACTGTCATTCTTTCCCCTTGCTGTCTGGTTATGCTATGAAACTTGAACCTCATCAGGCAAGTGTAGAATTTGCTAGGGGACTTAAAACAGCTCGTTAGCTATATAAGGGCTTTCAAGGCTCTTAACAGATTTCTCCATTAAACTCATAAATTTCTCCATAAATTCCATTTTATATTTGAATCCTAGTCAGTACCACCAACTGTGGCATCATCAAGGAATAAATTAAGGCTGTTAGGAGGCTCTCCTTGCCAGTCCTTCCTATTAAAGCTCAGTTGAACTGGCTTGCAGTAGGGTAGGTGCCTGTATGCACGTCTCCATGCAGCACCTCCAGAGCCCCTCTCTTGCATTCTGGCCACATTTCAAGGAGGGCTGTTGCATTCTGCCTCTCGAGCTTTCCCCGCGCATCCGAAGGGCCCTCTCCTCCCATCGCTTTCCTGTGCAGTGCTGCTGTGTGGCTGATAACGCTTCTAGCCAAGGCGTATATACCTTAGCCTCAAAATGGTTAAACTGTATTGGATTTGCGTTAAAATAAAAAAGCAGCAGCAAAGCTATGCATGACTATGACTCCTGGATGAGCAACGTTCTGGCACTCAGTAGCCGCCCAGAACTAGAACGTAAGAGTGGCCACACTCAGTGGGACTCTGTCCAGTGCAGAGACAAGGGCAAAGGCTGCAGTGATGAAAATGCTTTCCCCATGGTTTGTGCCAGAGTTATCTGGGCTATTGCCTCGGTGAAGGTTGTAATCCTGCATAACGGATGAACGGAGCAGAATCGCCCCATGTCTGTGTGCCATTTACCTGGCTGTTCGGTCCTCCTCTGTATGAGCTGTGCATTGGGTAGAAGGACAAACAGACAAAGCTGGCTTTCACCCCTCGACTGCTCATAAGTTGCACAGAAACAAGGTTTTAGTTCTTGAAGCGAGAAGCAAGCAGAAATACAGGAGTAAGGAGTGTGGTGACCCCCTCACAGGTATCGGCCCACAAAGCTTGTAGGCTGCTCAGGGGAAGAATGGGATATCTTTTAAGATGTATACCAGAATGGCTGTACTCAGCCCCTGCATCCTTTCCAGTCTGTTTCTGGGTCCACACAAACTTTTTAAATATTTGAGTCATCCTGTGGCAAGGAGTTCCACGGTTCAACTAAGCCCCATCACAGCGCAGCAGCTCTCAGATGCACCTGCCAGCTCTGAAGGATCTCTGGGGCTTTTGGGGGCTGTGACTCCATGGTACCCATACTACACAGGTGGGACCAAGGGGCATAATCCAACTCTAAAGGACCTACCTTTGAGAAGAAAGTTAAGCTCTTTAATTTGTCACTGGAAATGCTGAAGGCATTCAGCTAAGACTTTCGAAACTACAGAAGCTGTAACAAGAAGTGTTGATAACTAAAGAGGGATAATTCAGGGGTCCTGAATTGAGCCTAATGCAAACCTTGGGCAAACCTTGGGCTGTGTGAATACCTCGTGGAGGTGGGGGTGATCCTCACCAAACCCGCTTCTATAAACTGTAGAATTTCTTCTGTGTGACATGAAAAGACACAGGCAGTAGTTCAAGGAGGGAAAGAAAAAACATTCAAGGGTTAGATCCTGCGTCCAAACTCAGCCTGCAGGAACGGTTTCCATAAACAAAGCTGTGCCTGTGCCATTAAGGTGGCCCTTTGCAAGTTAATGCAGTTCAAATTATAAAGCTGTATTATCATGCTCTGTGGAAATACCATCTAGAGAATATGAACTCAAGAGCAGTCCTAGAGGTTGCACGCTTCACAGTTAGGTATTTCCTTGCTCTGGCGTTCTTGAGAGAACTAGTCAAATAAACAGAAAGGCCCTGGCTCTGTATTAAACTCTGTAACTCTCGAAGTCTCTATGGTGCTTTCATTGCTCTCTTCCCCTTCAATTACTGTAAGGCTTTTTTCTTTGAGCGAAATTGAAATATACCAAAGAAGCACCATTTTCAAATTTCAATAGGTGCTTTTAAAACCTCATGAACAATGGCAGAGGTGTGGCGAGCAGATGCTTAATGCAAGGGGTCCAGGTCACCACTCAGTGCAAATCTGCAGAACTTCTGTGAGTTTGGGAACACTGCAGATTTGCACCAGCTGGGAGCGCAGACTTGCCTTTCCACCAGAACATATGCTAACCCTGGCAAAGAATTTAAGCGCAGATTGTGAACTGCTTACTCACAAGGATGAACAGCTACTCGTAAGCGGTTAAATTGACTTCACTGGGCCTCTTAGGTGAAGAACTCCTTACTGGTGAGAGTACAGGGTTCACAATGCAGCCCTTAATTTTTATCCTGTAAATAGCTGCTGGTGGGTTTGCTCAGTGCTGTGAATGATCATCATTTTACAATGGATGACCAGAGTGGATGATGAGATCTGAGACTAAAGGGATCGATACCTGCTAACACAAAAAGAGAAAGAAAAATTCCTTTTACCTCAATTGCATTACCTCCCTCTAAAGAGATGTTCCTTCAACTACAAAGCAGCAAAAGCAGATACGTGGTTCTGTTTCCCCAAGCCATCAAACATTATAAAAGTCAGTTATATAAACATTTGAATCTGGTGACATTTGATTCCAGTGCTGTGTGGGCAGCCTGGTTTACAGCAGAGATTTCTAAGCAGGCAATCCAGTTTTCCAGGTAATTAAAAATGTTTGCACAGGCTAGTAGATTTATCTTTTGAAACCATTTTAGCACTAGTGCTCTCCAGAGTGGTATCAGTTGACACAGTGCATAATCTAGAAGAGACTAATTGCTGCATGATTTCTAATTTTTCTGCAGTCATGTAAATGAGCTGAAGTCTGCACAGGTGGAGCCTATTAGAGTGAATGATTTTGCTCTCATGTTGTTATCTTCATTTGCTGTTGTCTTATCAACTCAAAGTAGGAAATCTGCTGTCATGAAAAGCAGGCAAGGGAACAATGTCTGACTGAAAAGTCTTGTTTCATTATTTTTTAATTCATACAGTACTACCTGCCTAATGCAGTTTTCTGATTACCATGCGAGGCAGCCAGTAATGCAGTTTTATTCAAATAAGGGAAGCAGTGCTTTAATTTAAGCTAAGAAATCATCCACATTTCTTACCAGGCAACAAGGATTGTGATTCAATAATACATGAATTTAATAATGCATAATGGTAGACTTTGCAGGTACTAAATAGCAATATCAGAATGAATTAGTATGCTGTGTTATTCTATGGGAGTCCATCTCCTTTGTACATGTGCTCTTTCTCTGTCTCTGCTTTGCTTTTCCTTGAGATATTTCAGTCTCTGAGAGGTGGGATAAACAAATTAAGTTTTAGTTCCAGAAACACACCATTACAGATCTCCTAAAACTTTTTTTGGCTGCACAGGAAGGCCTTATAACAGAGCGTGGGCAGCTGTCCCATGGTATGTAGTAACCCAGCAAGAGTTACTACAGTGCAGCAAGAGAGGGAGGTAAGCAATGCTGTTACCCATCAAGGAAGTTCTCAGGAGCACTGGGCGGTAAGGGACATGGAGCTCAGCAAGCGTGATCGCCTGCTGTCATCCTGGAAACGCTTTAATATATTATGCAACTCCATCTTCAAGTTAGCTGGCCATGACTTCTCTTAGAGGGTCATTCCAAGATATAAATGTTCTGCTAGTTACAAGTTTGGTGCTTGTTCCAAGCCTAAATAAAATCACAGCTTTGTACCATCGTTATCCGTTAACGTGAGAAGGTATTCTCTTTCCCTAGTGTTTCACCCCAGCACGTTTCAGATAGCAATCACGCTTTTATTGTGCGGTGGTGTTCTGTAGCTGTACTCAAGCTAACTTAAATTGATCTGCCTTGGGTATTCATAATACTACATGCAGATTGTATGAGCCCCTTCAAGTGTCTAGATAACGGGAAGATGCAAGAAGAGAGGAGAATCTATTTACATCATCTAACTGATGTGGCTGAGTTAGGAGACTAATCCCCGAGGGCTTCTCCCTCCATTCTTTAGCATCTGAAGCTGGCAGGGCTTTCTCCTTCTCATGGTTAGTATGGGCTGCTGAGCAAAAGTGTGAGTCCTTGGCCTTCACCTCCATTCATCAGGTATGATCTCCAACGAGCTGGCCATTCAAATAGTCCTCCTGAGCATCTGCTCTTTTCTGCTCCTTGAAAAAGGAGGCACAAGATCCTGGTCAAAATACAAAATCAGGGTATAGCTTCTCGCTCTGGTTCTCCTATTTTGTGATTCTTGACTTCACATGCCTTCCTCAGGAGTCATTGCCCCCAGTCTCTCACATCTCAGAATGGCTCCGTCTCACCCTGGTCACCTCTTTGAAAAGTTTGTGATTGCGTTATTTTGCGTCTCTTCGGCATTCTTCAGCTCAGCGAGTCCTGCATTCCAGCAAGTTTGCTGGCTTTGTTGGTAGCTGTGTTTGTTTTAGTTAAAAGGGATGTTGTCACCACAGTCAGACAGGAGCACCCAGATGTAAATCTAGAAGGCCTGCTGCTCGAGAAAAGAGAGTTTTCTATAAAAGCACATAAGCAACGACAGAGCGAGGAGGAAAAACAAAAAGAAAACCATGGGCCTGATTCTGCTCTCACCATACGGGTATGTAGATCTTAGTTAGTTTCCATTCTGCAGCCCTCAAAAATGTTCCCTCAGTGCAATCCCATTGATTTCAATAGAATTATTCCTGATTCACACTGTCCTCATATGTTTATAATAAAAATTCTTACCAGTGCCATTAATACCCTGCAGATTATTCAAACTGAAAGAATTTTTCAGAACAAATTCAACTTTCATCATTTATGCTCTTTGTACACTCCTTGCATTTCACTCATCACAAGCAATAAAAACTTACTGATCGGTTTCACTTTTATTTACAATCCAATTAATTCCCTGGCACAATGATATCCTATTTAGGTTCATGACATTGGAGTGAATTGGTCTGAATTTTTTCTTAAGCAACGTATTTCCATTGCATTTTTTTTTTTTAAGTTGATCGTGTCCTTTTATTGGCAGTTCAGGAAATAAAACATTTGTATTCCTTCATAGCGTTCCTCCTAATTCTAAAATGCCCCTGGGAAAACTCTGATTAACTGTACTACATTCAAATGTAGAATGATCTAATTACTGTTTCCATACCAAGAACTTCCAGAAGACTGGATTATGTTGTTTTTAGCTCCTTTGTGTTTGGAGAGTGCTTATACGTGATATCTGAGTGTACACGCTACATATATACGTGTGTAGGGATAGGTGCACACGTACAACAAATATGTGGGCTTTTTTAAGAACTAGAGAAGACGAAATTTGGTTCCTTTTATATCTAGGCCGTTTTGCTTATATTAGTTTTCTTTTCAGCAACAAATTATGCTCATTCTCTGCAGACAGAAGCTCGCTTAAAGTTGTAAAATAGATTTCCCCTCGCATTGTCCTGTTCAATAAACCTCTTGTTCCATTGTGGAATCTGTGGGAGCCTTCTCTGGGGACAAAACCAGAATGTGGAATTCATTACGTATCGCCCAGTGCCCCATGTGGAGCGCTCATCTGGATTCCTTCGACACAAAAACGTGCTTTATGCCATTGCAGGGGCTTTTGAGAATTTTGAAGTAAATCCAGCTCGGAGCTGGTATATCAATGGCAAATCCTCTTAGCTCCGGTTACGGGAGATCAGGATGTTATTTCAGCATTCATATCTGGGAGCTGTTCCATTAACACCTACAACAGTAGATGCGGATATATATTTGGCTGCTGTTTAGGAGGATCTGTTTGATGACTTATCCTGAAGACAGGGATTCAAATTCTGCTCTTACTCGTACCTATGTATCTCCACGGGGTTTGCTAGTTTAATACTTCTAGCATACCATCATCTCTCTGCCAAGATAGGGACACTTAGCTCAAAGGAGACACTCGCTGTCTTAAATCATCAACGTTGTATCCTGTTAACACCCTCATATCCTAAAATGGTCTTACTCAGAGGTGCAATCTTTAGATATGGATTTATTGCAGGGACTAGTCCTGCTCATTAGCACCGGCCCATGCGGTGTGATGTGGCCTCTTCCTTCCCCACGTAGCTCACGGCTTGTACCCCTGTCCCTTAGCTATGGCCTGCTTATGGAGGAACGTATAGGGTCAGGCCAAGAAGTCCTTTTTCTAGGACACCGTTCACAGGGGAAGGTGTGAGGAGGGTTTCAAAGCCACCATTCCTTCCTGTAGGAAGAAATAATGTTTTGTGTAGAGTGTTTGTAGGGTGTCTTGTAAGCGAAGAGCTGCTCACCTGCTGTTGGATTTGGAGAGGTGGGTAGTGTAGAGGGTAACGTGCTTGGAAACCGCTAAGAAACGGAATGGTACAAATGACATAGAGAGATGCCTAAGCTGGACCTGGGCATGCTGAGTAGCAAATAGAGAACAAAGGGACTCAGAGAGGTGGTTTTCTCTGCGAGCCTTATTTAGAGGGTTGTTAAAGCTAGATTATGATAGTGCTGAAAATAGTATTTAATATTTTCTCTTCGTGTGTTTTGAATGCGGGACAACTTTCCAGGGGTTATAATTGTAACTCAGGAATGAGCTTAGCAGTGAATTTAACAGATTAGCACTTACTAACTTTTAATTCTCTCCCACTGGCTAAGCGTCCTGCATCAGCTCATCTAAAAGCCTTGAAGAGCACGGAAACTTCAGCTGATGAATGCAAAGCTGGCTCACTGGTGGGGTGCAAGTTCTGCTAGCTCATTTCTTGCTTTGGGTTTGCACTGAGTTTTTAAAAGGTCCGTGTTCTAGACGGCTGCGGAGGTGAGAGGTCCTTCTGTGTGTCCAAGCCTCTTGTGGCATGTAGTGAAGGAAGGGGTTTTTACCAGGGTGATATTTACCCCAGTGGCAATAATACTAGTCACAGAGCAGAAGTGGTGGTAGGGAATGAATTCTACTTGTGAGTGTGAGGAGACCTGTATGATTAACCATTTATATACTTTAAGCGCTTCTTAAATAAGGGTATCTCTTTTTAAACACCAAACTAATATGTAATTTAATTTAAGCTGTTACTTTCCTGGCTTTCTTGAGAAAAACTTCCTACGTTTTATATCAGAAGTTCCCTAATGAACTGACCTTCTGTCCTCGTTGTCAGCTCATCCTTCTTTTTTAACCATGGATCTTCTGATACTTGATGTTTTGCATTTGCTTTTGTATTTCCCTTGATCTCTCAATTCCTGGAGGCATGCGTTCAAAGAAAATCCTCAGTTTTCCCTTAAAGAGCTAGTCCTCGTGGCTGTGGAAAAGACCGTGAAAATGTGGCCATCAGAGAGTGTCACATCCATGAAGGCATATAAAAGGGTTTTAAAATAGATTATTTTTAGTATATCACTCTTTCTTAGCTTATCTCATGATTTCTGGATGACTGTCCTATGATTCTGACATACAAGACACTGGCAACCTCGGTTTCTTGTGTGTGTGGGTTGGGGGACGGAGTCTTCTTTCTGCAACTTGGGGTTTTTTTTCATCTTTCTGTTTAGATGTGGTACTTTCTTTTGGGCTCAGTCAGCACCCTATTCTTTTTCCTTAAGTTTAGCCTTAATTCGTTTCATTTACTTGGCAGTTCAGGGCACTTTGTAGGGGCTAGCTCACAGTACTTTCTTTCTTCAGGGGAAAGACAACCCACCCTGAGAGCCTGCGTACTTAATTTCATGAACATAGCCTGGAGGTTTTCACTTCATTGCCTAGACATAAGACTAAAATCCAGCCTCTACAGTTTACTACTCTATTTGTTGCCGTGACTCTGAGCAAGGTGCCAGCAATTTTTTCAAGTCATCGTCCTCTTTTGCTGCCACTGTGAGGATGCAGTACCTCTGGGTGACTCCACTACTTGCAGAAAAGTAACTTCTTATTTATGTCCTGAGCCTAGGCTGCAGGTTAGGGTAGCATTACAGGATGTGGTCACGTATGCTTTCGTGTCCTTACCCTATTGTGAAGGTTTCTGTTTACAGCTATTACTGGAGACAGGAGCGGTGGCGTGGTCCAGAATTACCATTCCTGCAACACAATTTGATTGCCATTGGGGAGTGTTAAGCCTTCAGTGTTGACTGAGAGGAACTGTTTGAGCTGGATGGTTCGTCCCCTGTTCATGCTGGTTCAGATCATGAGTTTAAAGCCGGGTAGGGGCTGTGCCAGGTATTTGATCCTGAGGGTGTGCATTAACTGGCAGGAGACATGGTTGTTTCCGCTGGCAAGGATGCAACTCCCATGGGAATGTGTGTGCTTTACCTGCAGCCATAGGGTGTGAGTGCCTTGAGGAGCACTGCTAATGGTATGGGAGACTGCCAGCCACCTCCTAATAAGCCTTCCTCTACTTCGCTCGCCAGCAGCTGAGTCTGTGGAAGCCAGGGGGCTGCTCTTCCTCTTTCCGTGGGCAAAGCCCTTCATTAAAATTTGGGTGAGGGCAGCCCTTGAGCATCTACAGAGTACCTGGCAGGACTTTTTGTTAATAATACTTCCTCAGAGTCTAGCAAAGGACGGTGAAGCTTAAAGCACTGATCATTTTGGATGGAGTTAAGCACAAAATGGCTAGAAGGTTTCTGGTTTTGTGTTCTAAAGGTGCTTAATCAGTGTCATTAAAACACAAAGGGTTATTTCACCGAGCTTTGGGAGTGGGAGTCGTCATGAATTGTGCTTATTACAGTAGGGCCTTTAAGGTCAACATGAATGTCCGTCGCTACGTGAACGTGGAGCCGTAGGTGGCTCTTGTCTCAGAGAGCTTCCAGTGGGAACAGAAAAGGGAGCACAGTCAGGGTGGGGAGAAGACACCCTCGTGGAACAGCATGAGGTTCTCAAACATCATGTTAATTCCCTAGTGTGGGGGAACAAGCTAGATTTTGTGAAAAGGAGGTCAGTTCATCTGTAAGGGAAAAAAAAAATAGAGGAGAGGGCAGAAGAAGGGAGGGCATAAAGTGAAGAGAGGCTGCAATCAAACAGCTTTGGGGAGGGGAAGGCTAGTCACAGTTGGAGGATGTTTCTGTGTGTCCAGAAGCCTCTGTTTTGGCAGTGTCTACAGCTGCTCTGTGAGGTTTCTTCTCTGGATTTAGCCTTCTGGGGGAGGGGAGCCCCATCTGGAGCTTGTTGGGTATGGAGGGCAGCAGCTGTCTCTGGCACTTTTCTGAATCCATGGGGAAGGGTAGGCGAACGGCTTGTCTGGGTCTTGGTATTTTCTTTTGTCCCAATACTCTACTCGTTTCTTCTATTGTATCTTGTGCCGCTCCTGGTAATTCTCTCACTTGCTTCCGTTAGTGTTTTGGCAGCATGTGATGGTGCTGAAATGACATGATCAGGAGCTACTGCTGTCTCGGTTGTTCCACGGGCACACCAGGAGTGTTCTGGAACAACTTTAATGAAGGATAAAGCACTCTAGAAGAAGGATGAAACAGAGCATTATAAAATCAACATTAGCAATCTTTTTAAAAGACGAAGTTGTACAAGCTTTGAGTGACAAGATTCCTTCTTACTGCACAAGTCTCCATTTTATAATTTGATCTCCAGATGGCTGTGATTATTCTCAATCTGGAAAAAGTATATTAATGAAGGGTTTTTTTTTTTAAATTGCATGTGATATGAATTCCCTTCATAATTGAAGCTATCAATTTTTCTTCATTTTGTTCAAAGATAAATTCACTAGGGAATTGTAGGCCCTTCCTACCAGACAGGATTGATGTCATCTTCTCAGCTGCATCATTTTGAAATGCAGAGTAACTTTTTTTCTTGAAATAACCAGGTAGATAAGAGAATGACTTGTTGAAGTTGGTTAGAGCATCAGCTCTATACTGGGAGAATTTTACAACCCATGAGAAGAGGACTCTCTTGTACCATATAGAAATGGTTGCAGCAAAGGGAAAGCCATGAATACTCGTGCATTGAGGCATGTGCTGGGCCAACGGAGACTCTCCTCTAACCTGGTATCAAGGGAGAGTAAGCTATGGGAAGGAAGGCTAGCTGGTTTCAGTAGGATGGTACAAAAAAAGAACAAGAGTAATGATTCCCAATCTACAAATTATTTTCCTTATTAATAAAGTAGCCCATCTCTTACCTGTTTTTTTTCTTCTGTCTGGGGCTTGCTTAATTTTGGTGCCTCCTGGCTCTGTCCTCTTCTTGGAAGGCAAGGAGATGAGAGAATAAGAGAAGAGCATTTCCTCTTTCTTGCACAACTCTCACTTGTGCGTCCCCTCAGTATCTGCTCTAACAAGCCGTGCAGGGGATCCTTCTTTTCTAGTTGGCAGGTCACAAAGCTTCTTTGAGGCGAGGCAGGCCCAGTGCCCAGTTCTCACTGCTGCAACTCTTTATTTTCTGTAGAATTTGTTGTGGCTTGCATGCACCGCATTCTTCATCCAGCACCCTCAACACAGGATGTTTGCCCAAATAAAACCTTTCTTAGTGCGGAAAGTCTGTATCACAACACATCCCCATTGTATCTAGGAGAAATGAGGGGAGACTTTTTTTTTTTTGTTATGTTTTGTCATTTCAGGTGGAGGGAAAGAGAAAGTCGTATTAACCACACGTTCTTTTCCTAAGTGATAATGATGGAGAATTTAAACATCCCATTTAAAAACTTCTCCTTGGTTATGATTTTCTCTTGAGACAACTACTTTCTGATTAGACTGAATGCCAGAGCACCCCGTTTGCTGTTTGTCAGGGCAGCATTGCCCCCAGGACAGCTTCAGGAGCCGTGGTTACAGAGATAAGAAGGGGGGGTTTGTTTGCTTGGTTTTTATCATGTCAGAGCTCTTTTGCAAAAACTGGATCTCTCTGAATCTAGAGGGCTGCATTTCTTGCTCTGACCATCCTGTTCAGCCCGAGCCTTAATTTGTGCACAACCTCTGAAGAACGCTGCAGCCGTTGCAAACTCGAGTGTGGATGAGGAGAAGCTGCGAGCCGTAAACTGGTTGGACTCTTGTGGAGTTGCTTTGTGCTGGCAAGGGTGGAAAAGCACGCATAAAAATTTGAACTTCACTCAATAACTGTTTGTTTGACCTGCTCCCAGGATTAGCTCTCGAGATAGTGAGATTTAACTTCTGCGAACTGCTCTCGGGTAGCGTTTGTTGCTACAGTGCCTAAGTGACTCGGGGGAAAGGTGGTTTCTGGGTTTTGCGGGAGGGATCTAGCCTGTCCTGTAGATGAGCAAATCATCAGGAGCAGAGTTACTGTGCTGATCCAGGAGCTAAAAGATTTAGTTCCTCATCACAGAAACACATGGCTGCTCTTGCGGTGGCAATGAATCTGCCCAGAAATGTAACAACTCATAAGACATGTAACCGAAATTGTATTGTTCAAGAGTGGAACAAATTAATTAGACTAAATGGAGTCTTTGGCTGTCATGACTCCGGTGAGAAAATTCACAGGAGACGGGGCTGCCTTTTTCTAACAGCTTTCCTCCTCCTGGCCACGTGGACTGGGGCTTTTTGTGCCTTTTTTGCTCTCTGCCTCGTCGTTTGAGTCTCTGTCCCCAGCCCCAAGAACTAAGGGACTCCTGCTCCTTCCCCGGATAAAGGACTAGCACCCAGCGGTGGTGAGGAGGAGGAGATGCCCTTCCAGCCTCAGTGACTCCTCGTATGGTCACGGTCTGTCCTCCCCATTGAACTTAATCCCTCTTTTGAACTCTCTTCAAGCTATTCTTGCTGTGCTGCTGTCTACCCAGCTCCCTACCTGCCTTTCCTCAGGGTGTGCTTCCCCTCCTGATATGGGGTGCTGGGGGCCACAGGGAAGGCTTAAATCTCCTCCTCACTCCTTGGGCACACAAAGTACGTCGTCCTGGTTATAGAGTCCCTCTGCCTCATCACATCACTGCAATGAAGTGGATGCCACAAACAACTGGCAACTACTACATTCATGGAGGTGGGGAGTCGCCCTTAGCTGCTTTCAGCAGCAGAACTGTATTTCATTGCTTTGCTGACTGTGATTCTGATGAGTTTCTCATGTTAAATTGCCAGGTTGTTGGAGGGGGTTTGGTTGTGTTGATTTTTATTTTTTATTATTATTATTTTTAAGTTTCTGACTCTGTTGAGAACAGGAATGCATAAAGGGAAGATGAAGGATGTGAGGAAGTAGCACCATTGAGATTAAAGGGACCAAATTTTACCAGCAATCACAGCAAATATCTGACTTGCTTAAGTGAAGCCAATTACTGTATTATTGCCTCCTTTTGCACTATGCACAGTAGGGATGTCACTGGATAATGGTTTGCATGTAGAGTTAATCACTTTGATGCATTTCTGACTGATCCCAGCAAATTATGTTTTGGTTCCACTATATTAAACACAAGAGCAGGGGATTATCATTAATAAATCTAAGGCACAGCATGCATAAATCTTGAATAAATCAAATATCAATTACATAGGCAGTATCTGCTGACATCTGCTTTCATCAAATAATATATTTGAAATAGATTTTATTCCACTTTGTCGGAGTCAAAGGAATGTTAGACTGGTGTGCAGAGACCCTTACTCCAAAGAGTTGGGTTATGTAGGCATGCTATTGCTTGCTGAGCAACATAAAACAGCCTTTTCTTTTTTTTTTTTTCATTGCCTTTCATTTTTATACATAAATAGCACATTGGTTTCCTAGAGTAGTTCACATGGTAAAGAGAGGACTTGGATCTTTTGGGAGAAGCTCTTCTGTGTATGCGTTGCTAAATTCTGTTTTCAAGTATTTTATCAAGGTTGCTTCTGATGAGGCTGCCATATATTCACAACCTTTTCATGCAAGAGCTGGCTGGGTGGGGTGAATTCAACCTGGGATTTCTCGGGGGTTGTGACAGGTGGAAAGAAAGTTAGTTAATGCCTGATTTCAAGGGAATTACAGAAAGGGAGGATTAGGTGTGGGCAGAGCCCAGGAGCCTGTGGGTGTTTGAAGGCCTGTGGGCAGGGTGAGCATTTATCTCGAACACATCATCTCCCTGCCAGGGGCAGGTGGGGTGTTGCTCTGGCTTGTGGGGACACGCAAAGCAGGAGTTTAACACGATGGTGAGTCCTCTTCCTACTGAGGCGAAGGCCTCGCATGGCTGCAGAAGCGACTCCCTCTATTGTGTGCTCTCCCCTGGGTTTGAACATGCGGGGACCACGTCTGCACCCGTTTCTGCTCATGCACTGCCCCAGGGCGAGGGAGGGCTCCTCCCCGCTCCCTGCAAGCCTCCTGAGCCACCCCTCCAACAAGGTGAACGATAGAAATAAGGAATATGATGTTGGCATATCAGCGGAGTGTCTTCAAATACTTTGGCTTCTCCTTTACTCTCTTTTTCTTGTTTACCAACTATCTCTTCACCTCATTTCCAGATTAATGGAGACTCTGGTGGCCCTGAGCACCCCACAAAATGGAAGCACGCTCTCCTATTGAAGGAAAAACAAGATAAAGCTCTAAAGGTGCGCTCTGAGCACTTCCATTTCCAGCTCTGCTCAGCCTGCTGAAGTCCCATGTCTATCTTAGCTTCACGGAAGCACTTCAGAGTTGGAAGTGCTGCTTAGCGAGGCCTGTGGATCTGCAAGTTTCATTTCATGGGCTCTCTGGACAGCAAAGAATGCATCTGAAGAGCTTGGGGACATACCAGACAACTACTCCAGGGTTTTGTGTAATACACTTAAACTTATAGACAGATGTTTTCAAATATGTGCGTACACCGTAATAAGTTTGAGTACATGTAGGTGGATTTAGTTTTCTAATGTTGGTGCACCATTTGTAAAGTGTGCTTGTTTGTGAACAAAATTATTTCTTTTCTGTCTGGGCATCTGTTGAGTGTGTTAATTCTGAGGAAACGTGCAGATATCAAAATTATATTATGTGAACACCAAGCCAAAAGGAAAGTAATAGTTTTTCTCATTGTTTTTGGAAAGATCTGTCAGCCTCTAAATTAGTAATTTCAACAACTATAAAAATCCTTTAACTTACGCATTCACAGACATGAAAGAGTTGGTATCCTATGGATTCATGTATTTAAATACAGCCTATTTTCTCTCGTGCATAGCCCTGAAAGGCACTGAGAGCCACTGGTCCAATCTGCAGCAAGTGCACTTCCACGCAAATCTTTATACCAATTTCTGCGATAACACCGGCAGGTCTGTGGACAGCACAGCACTCGATGTGTGGAAACTGAAGCAGTGTATGTGTGAAGAATTTATAGGAGTACTGTCCCTTGGGAAATGTTTTGAAAATATCTGGCACTTGATATAATCTACTGCATTCCAAATGCAAAAAAAAAAAAAAAAGCTCTTTAGAAGTGTTTTTCTGAGCCCCAGGGATGTCCTCTGGCAGAGATGGTCCAGCTGTATCCAGAGAGGGAGGGACTCCACTGCAACTAGGAAAAATAAATACAATAAAATAAAAAATGACACAAGTGCTGCTTTTGTTTTGGTAGTGGGAATATTTAAGGTGTTCGACAAGCACATCTCAGGCTCATATTCAAGTCTGATTCCTTTCTTAAAAGAGAATAAATTAAAATATAAAGCTTTAAATTCACTTCTCAGCTGTCTGGTACAATTCCCGTTGCCTTCTGTGGGTGTTATACTTGTGCAATTGGAAGCAGGTTCTTGTTCCCCCTTGCAATTTAACAAGTCCTGTTACTGCTGTCAGGTGTCATGATACAAATCTGGGGGTGACAGTATGGATTTGCAGTGGTGTAACCATGTATAATACTTACCCTGTTGCAGGAGGAGCTGTAGTTCACTTGAAAATAGGTACATGTTCAGCTTTTGCCCATCACTTTTTTTACATGTGGTTTTTTTGTACAGCTTTAAAGAGAATTCACAGTAAGAACTGGTTTGCAAGGCAGAGGTCTTCTGTCTGAGGAAAGGATCCAGAGTGTTGAAACAGATGTTGCGCTGACTCTAAGGCCTTTCTGTAAGAAAGCTGGACCTGGCCCATGCCACTCCATAAGAGGATCTGGAGAGGCCATCAGAAGAGGTAGAAGTCTTTGCTTTTGCTCTCACAGAGGTTTAAATCTTCCTGCTTTGACATGGGTGTAGGTATGTGTGGCACCTTGCGTCCGCTGCATGTACACGTGTGTACATGTGCCAGTGGAAGAGAAAAGCTGAGACCAGGGAGGGATTTCACAGCCAATATTTGCAGCCAAGTCACATTTCATGTACAGGGAGAACAGCATTTTTAATTTGACTTTTATAGAGGATTTTTCCTTTTTTTTTTTTCCTAAGGGAGGCGTGTGAAGCATGAATTTCGTTTCACTGTATCACAACCACCCGGCCCACAAGTCAGCAAGGTGGCCTTTCATTTACATTTCATACATTTTCATTCTTTATTTTGCTGAAATTTTTTATAACTTGGTGCAGTCTCATCACCTGAGTCCGCTGCCACAGGCTACTAGTCTGGAACGGATCTGAACCTCAAGCTCAGTCATAATGTTAGAAGATACAAAAGAGGGGGAGGTGAAGGGAAAAGCGGGGGCACGTACAAAAGGCTGTTGCCAACTCCATCTCACTGCTCAGACCATCCGTGAGATGGATGGGAGCAGCCAAAACTGCCAGCAAGGAGAGCATTGCCCACTGCCGCTGGGCTTCATGTCTCTGGGACAGCCCATAACTGTGTCAAAGTGTAGGGACACAGATGAGTAGATAATAACATGAGGAGATACTGAACATGGTGTTTTGTACAGTCTGCCGTTCAGGCTGATCCCAGCCCCTCCTGTCCCTGTGTCAGCCCACGCAGCTCAAGATCTTTGTGCAGGGCTTGACCTCCCCTTTGCCACAACCTCTGGGCCCGCCGCCGCAGTTTTCAAGGATGTGACAAAAGTAGCCCCTAGCTTGAGATAGCTCTGTTTAAGGAGAAACCATTCCCAAAATGAGCTTTTCCATAAGATTGTGGGGGATTTGGGTTGAAAGGAAAAGAAAAAGAAATACATAGGGTTTTGTAAGATGGTGGGAGATTGAAAATGCTCCAATTTTCCTGGCCTTGTTTCTTTTTCTGCTAGTTTGATTGGTATCTAGCAATTATTTAAAGTGGCTAGCAACGATAGTGCAAGTATTTACAGTCATTAGCAACTCCTCATGTTGGAAAATAAGCCTATTGAATATTAAATTAAGTCAGACTGCTTAATTAATACTATCTCAGGGCTGTCCTAAAGAAATTTCCCTCCTCTGCAGGTCTACACGGATGGCGAAGTACAACACTCATAAGTTAAATTCGGGCTTTGAACCAAGCTGGCATGACATGTTACTGAAAGCAGTAAGATTTGTGTAGTGCAGGCAGTTTGCAAGACCTTACTTCTGCAAGGATGAACGTGGCAGACTTCCCAGATCTTTTATATATATTTATTTATATGTACAGACACATATATAATCTGCCTTTTAGTTAATTAGCTAATGTTTGTAAAGTGCTTTGAGGATTAAGTGCTATATAAGTGCTAATTATTATTATTATTATTATCTCTTGGTATGCCTTAGTAGACAAGGTCAACCAAGAAGACACTGAAGAACGTATCTGCTAATGAAGGCTGGGTAGACTGTTTGCTCTTCTTTTTTTCCCCACCCTGAGAAAAAAGATGGTGTTAGGCAGTAGGAAGGACTTTCTTAATGATGCAGGTTGGTGAAACCCTGGACCAGATTGCCTGGGAAGCCCGGTAAGTGTCTGTCACTGGACATCCTTAAGAACAGGGTAGACAAACCTGTGTCAAGGAGGGCCTAAGAGTGGCTAGTCCTGCCTCAGGGGACCAGGATGTGCAGGGTGGTTTCTCAAAGTCCCCGCCAGGCAGAGGATATGGTGGTTGTCTTCTACAGTCTGTCAGTTTGATGCTTTCCTGGGTCCACATAAGTCAAAATGCCCATAAGCCAAACAGGCAAGGTGGGACAGCACAAAATGTGCGGGTGGTTCTGGCTCAGCTGGAAAATTTTCCACAGAGGTGTTGAGATTTTGCTTGCAATCCTTTTAAAAACCATCTGACGAGGCTGCACTGCTCCGTTGCCCAACACACCCTCTGCCAGGTGTTATCACCTGCACAGCCAAGTGGGCAGCGCTTCTACTCACAGACCACCAGATCTTGCAGCCTTATGCAGCAGTGCAAGCTGACTTTGCATTAATAGTCAGGCTGTGAGCTGGGTTGGTGTGCTTATCAGTGCTTTGTTCCACCTGCTCTGGGGCCACAGCGCCCAGCCGAAACACAAGCTGTGAGCAAGCGAGGGGCCAGGTGCTGGCGAGGACGTCCTCAGCTGCCTGACCCATGGTGTGCCTCAGTCCCTTATTTTACAGTGAGTGGGGTGTTCTCCCATTTTCTTATTTTCCTTGCTTGATACCGTGTAAGTGACGATAAGTGCAATGAGAGTGATACAGTGCATATACAGAGTGCCTTTCAGTCTCCTTTATGATTTGCAGACATTAACCAGCTCTGATAAAATCCTTTCAGGGAAAATGGATGTTTGTATTTAGTACACACGCACACATAAATGTATTTAGAGCGGTCCATGGGTACGTATCTGTCCCAGAGAAAGATGGAGCAAACTGAGGCAATGAAAGGTTAAAGAGAAGCCCAGAAGTTTGGCATCACACTCCGTAAGTTTTGGTCAGATGCTGTCCATGAGAACAACAAAGCAAATCACATTTCTTTATTTCTAGTCATCTGACTAAGATTTAATTGCTCTTAAATGTTTATTTCCACACTTGGACGTAGGTACATCCAAGTTAACATGGGTGTGTGGTGTTGTCATTTGATGTGGTATTTGGTTAAGTACATCTTATTATCTTCAAACTTTTTAATTGCTGGCAGGTAGTAACCGGTTCTCAAAACTTCTGTGGGCCAATACTGAACTATTACTCCTTGTCGCCTTTACCAAATGAAGAGGCATATGATTTTGACTTCATGGCATCCTTTCATTTGTCTCCTTTTGTAAAAGCTTTTGTGTTTATCATACACACCTTCCTCCAGGAAACCCCATAGCGCTGCCAGGAGCACACACGAGAACAGGGTCCAGCACACAGCTTGCCGGCAGCCTCCGCCAGAAACCCCTGTGCTTGTGTATTGTCATCATTCTGATAGAAAACATGGGCCTCGAATCAAAGGAGTTAACTTGGCCCTGTCAGAATATTTGTACTGAACAGTTAAAACGTTTCAGGGGGCTGAATGCAGGTTTCAGCCTGGCTCATCCCACAGCAGCAGCCATCGCTACAGCCCATTTTTGTTAAACTCTTGTTAAAAATATGGATAGGAGAAAGACGGAAAATTAGTTAAAGCACTAGACGTGGTAAATTTAAAGTATTGCTTTCACTTTAATACGATTTTCTTTCTCTTTTACTGCAGGGAATTTTTATAAACTCCCATTTAGCTTGAAAGTCCTTTAAAATGCCTTTAAATAAATAGGATGAATGTTCTTTGGGAGAGAAAAGAAACACAGTTGAGATAGGCTGGAGTTACTATTTCTGTTCTTGCAGCTAAAGTTCAAGCCTTTTTCTTCGACGACAAAGCAAACATGCAGGGAAGAGGAAAGAAAAGACCCGGGAATAGTCAGCACCAGAGACAGAAGCTGTTTTCTTTTGCTCGCTGGCTGCTACAGTCCTGCCAGCTGCCCTGAGACCTGACAAACTCAGCTCTGCTGGATAGTTTAAGATGTTGTTTCTTACTCTGTGTTTTGTTTGTGGTCACAGAAGCCTTGCAAAAGATGGAGTCTTGCCTGACGTGGTGAAATCTTTCTTTATCAAAAAGGACAGCAGAAGTCAGGTCAAAGAAGAGCAGAAGTAGGGTGAGGAGGGAGAAGGCAAGAGGGAGCAACGTGAGAAGCAGCAATGCAAGGCCGGTGTTGCCAGTGTCGCGGGATTTCAGCAAAGCTGGTGAAGAGGGGACCATTGCCAGGGTCCTGCTGTCTTGTTCGCTTGGGCCAGGATCCAAATGATCTCTGTCAGGCCAGTGAAGATGCTGGTGCTGGGCGAGAGGAGGTAGTGACTGTGGTAAACAAGAGGAAGTCACATTGATTCCCTCTTTTATTAACCCCTTACTCCTCATTTCTGATCTTCCTCCCCTCTTCCCATGGATTGCTCACTTTCCCCTCTAACCTGCACACTGTCCCTGGAAAGGACATATATTGGTAAACTTCACCTAACTGGGACATATTCCCTTAAAACTTTTTCTGGGTGTTACAATTAAAATGAGGTGTAACTGGCCGTTAGGCTTTGGCTCCCTTAGAGCATCTGGACGTCTGCATGGTGACACCCTGCACAGGAACAGGCGTTGTGGACCCTCCTCAACTGACTGCAGAGGAGGTGGGATGAAGTACGGAACTCTGACTGATGAGCTCAGGGGAATGCTTAACAGTCCTTTTGCAGATCTTAAAAATATGCAGGCACTAAGGGCTTCATCATGCCAGTGTACATATTCCTGCGTGCTTTGCTGTGCCTGAATTTGACCGAATTTATGTCCGACACATCTTCCGCACTCTGCTAAGTCTTTCTGGCCTTGTTCTCTGCACCCGTGCTGAGCTGAAACTACAGGTCTTCTATTTGCTGTCCCCAAAAACCAGTATCCCAAATTTGCCTTCCTGTGCAACGTGCTGTCTGCCCTCAGTTTTTCTAGTGAGCGAGTGA
Source organism: Fregata magnificens (assembly GCA_013389945.1). Classification (NCBI taxonomy): domain Eukaryota; kingdom Metazoa; phylum Chordata; class Aves; order Suliformes; family Fregatidae; genus Fregata; species Fregata magnificens. The sequence continues at coordinate 118,749 of WAAD01035884.1, read as the reverse complement.
TCACTGTTTTGGGTGAAATGGGATAATTAGTTAAAGGAAGTTATGTGTAGTTATAACTTGTATTGTTTATGTGTTATGTATAACATGCATGTATGTATATGTATAACGAGGTTATATGTGTATATATGTGTATGTTATGCTTATATCATCATAGTATTTTAGTATATAATTATGAATTATTACATCACTCAATTATAGTAATTGAAAAATTAATAATATAACATTACACTATAATAATATATCATTGTATTATTATATATAGTTATATGTAGGAGCTCGGGAGATAGCTTGGATGGCTGAGTGAACATCAGACATAAATCTGGTTAAAGCTTAGTTGCTCAGCTGAAGTCAATGAAGCCATCAAAGTGCACAATGAACTTTCTCTTTTCTTTTTCTGTAACTATGCCTGGATTTTCAGGGTAAATAATTTGGTTTCAAAACTTTTCTGGATAATATGCTCTGGTTAGTTATCAGAACCGAAGAAAAATTGCCTGTATGGAAAGGGTTACAGTGAAAACAGAAAGGCACAGAGAAAGGTGGTGAATATACGGAATGACTTTGTTATGAGAGATAGTAAGTAGACTGTGTGAAATACTTCAGGGTATGTAAGTGAAGCTTGGGTGAACCTGATAACAGTCTGAATGGTGGGGAGCAAGTTCCCAGGGAATGACTTTTACTGCTGTTCATACCACTAGAACTGGAGGGCGCTCCCTGAAATAATTAGGCAGTGAGTTTAAATCGGCAAAAAGGAAGTTTTCCTCCCCGCCTGCTTCCCCAGCACCCACAGTGCACGATTGTAGTGTGAAACTCCTTGTCACAGGATGTTGTAGAAGCCAACAGTATAAATGGGTTCAAGAAGGGATTAGGCAAATTCATGGAGGAGAATTCTACTGGGAGCTATTAAACACGATGGTCCAGATGCAACCTCTGGCTCAGGAAGTCCCAAAACTGCTGATTGCTGGAATCTGAGAGGTTATACCAGAGGAGGGATCACTGTAATTACCATGCTGCTTACATTCGCTTCTGAAGCACCCACCGCTGACCACTGGGGGAGATGAGATGCTGGGTTGGATGGGCCATCGGTGACTCAGAATGGCTCATCTATTTTTATGTTCTTAATTTTTGTACAATGAATGGAGAAGTTACCTCATTTTTCTCCCCTCTACAAGCTGAAATTCACTAGTGCCAAGAAATTCAGATTTCCGACTGCTCCAGCCACTCAGGACAGGCTGTTCAGAGCCAGCACGGATGCAGCGCAGCACGTTATGTATAACATGTTCCATACTGGCCTCTGTGACTGCCCAGGGCCAAGTGAGCATGTGGCCCAGATCAATGGCTGGACCCACCGCTTCCCTCCGGGTACAAATGCGCATTTGCTTGTATGAGTAAAGACACTCAAGCAAAGTTGACTCCAACCTTGTGACTGGAGCTTGCTGTACCTCCTTCCCGGGTGCAGGTAGGAAGGGATTAAGCAGCAAGGTTGGTGTGGATGGAGGAAGGTTTAGCTGCCTGCATATACAGCACCACCAGTTACTGCTCTAAAAGCTTAGAGAAGCTTAGAGTTGGTGACTTTCTGCAGTATTGGTCTTGTTTCGTCTGTAGTGGTGGAGGGGTGAAGGTAACCTACTGTAGATCCAGATGCATGACTTACACCCTCACTCCAGATTTGTACAAAAGCTGACCTCACTCAGCCTGGCCTGTAAAGAGTAACAGTTTGTTCACACTAAGGGACGAACTGAATAGGCTGCAAACCACCTCATTTCCTTGCGTAGCATCAGTTCAGGAAACGGGCACACGTTGGCCCAAGTAGAGTTGAGTAGACCTTTGGCAGAATTCAAATCCATGCTGAAGGAGCAAGGAAGGAGCTGAGACTCAGCAGGTTGTCCCTTGGGCAGTACCCCTCAGGGTTAGGTCTTGGGAGAGTCTGTTTAGGGCTGGGTGCTGTGTGATCAGGGTAAGCTATGACGCAGACTTTGGCATTTGCCCCAGGGAAGGACTTGAAGCTGGGGGCCTGGACACAAAACAGCTGAAGTTGGAAATGATTTGGAGGCTAAGCTCTGCTTTGGAGCTCTCTCCAACGCGTGTGTGTTTACCCAAAGCCGTCTTCCCCCCTGCCTTCCCCCTGGCATCCCCTCCCCTAATTTTTCATAAATGTTGCCACTGGGGATTTGCATATGAGAAAAAAACGAGGCAAAAAAGGCAAAGGGAGGAGGAGGAGGAGAGCTGTACCTCTTCTGCAAATGCAATAATTCAGATGGGGGAATGCGCTGTTAAAGTTTCTGCCTTGATGTGTGTATGTGAAACGTGGCCAAGTTATGGTTTCTGTGGGAATTGTACATTTGAATTTTCTGCCTTTTGTGTGGTTAAATTCTCAACCACAACATTGCATTAAATAGTCGGGCTTTTTTTATAATAGTTGTTGTATCCATAAAGCTTAATGTTTTGCTTCTTTACGAAGGTGGGAGGGTATTTGTGTGTTTTTGTGCTAGGGCGATGACATGGCGGTTTACTTTAAATCGGAGTGCGGAGGATACGCTCGGATTTCTGCCAAAGTGAAAGGAGCGGGGGGTGTTGGGAGCTCTTTCTAGCGAGAAGGGATGGCTCAGCGACAGGGGTGTACTGCCAGACCAACAGCAATTAGTCTAGGGGACAGGGCCAGGCCTCAGGATTTCCTGTTGTGATACTGAATTTTATCTCTAAGTAAGCAATTCCAAACTTGCTCCAACTGGTAGAACCCACCAGTTTTGTCTGCTCTTCCCCCCACCTTCCCTCCTCCAAATATTTGCTCTACAGCCTCTGGGAAGTGATGCGAGTGACCTTTGTAGAAAAACTGCACCAGCTGTCCACCCATTAAAAAACAGCATTACAAGCAGCATTAATTGCTGCTGTGGTTGGGACTCTCCGCGCAAGCCAAGCGTCAACCTGACGTGAAGGTCTGGTTTCCCATCAGCCATTATAGGAGCCTATAGAAGGTCAAGAATGAAACCCGGGAGGCAGCATGGGGAAGCTGGCACCATGTCCATTTGCTCTGTACTACTTCTGAAGCTGCTCGTGCTGGAAATTTTAATGTCAGTATATATGAGGATTGTGGTCTATTGAAATGTAAATTGGAAGGGTTTCACAAGAAGTGTTTATATTCTACGTCAGCAGTAGGCTGAAAAGTGAAGGCTTAAACTTGACAAATATATTTTCTTTGCATCAGTGACCAGCAAAAGAAAATGAATGTTTACAGGTCCTGTGAAACCCATTCGCTTGGGTTGGGTTTGTTATTGCAGCCCTGAAGCAGTCTTAGAGCATCACAGGCAGCGGAAATTATCTCCCGTAGCACTGAGGAAAGGTGGCTAGATGGAGGAGGGAGGGTGCTTCTTTTTGGTTGTGCTTTTTTTGGATGCTGTTCCCCAACTTGTTCTTTGAAAACGCAGGTTCCAACTTCACGTAGCCACCACAAGCGGTTAAACTTTTCAGACCAGTGTCCTGGTCCTGTGCAGTCAGGCACAGCTTGGAGCCTTGCTGGGCCTGTTGGAGATGGAGATCTGGGGATGAAGGGGAAACCAAATCACCAAGGTTTGCTCTCATGGGAGCTTCAACCTCCCTTTTCTTCTTTCAGCCTACTGGCTGGAAGGCATTATCTTACTTTTCATTCTTGCTTCACATGCCTAGCGAGTGTTTCCCCGGATTAGTGTCCCTGGTATTTTTTGCCTCGCTATTCCTGTACGCTGCTTTCCAGCTAAGAAGCAGTGGTCCCGCCTGTATCCATACACATATTTAAAAGCTAAGGTTGTCTTTCTGACCTTCCCACTTGCCCATGAACCCACTAACTGTGTCTTCTTGCTGTATTTTGAATTTCCACATTTCCTATGGGCAGAACCTTCCAAACCAGATGGAGGGGAATTCATTTGCTCTTCCCTTTCCTCCCACAAAGAGCGCTCAGATGCTTTCTTTTGGCACCCCGAGACTGAACTGAGGCAGGCAAGTGCAATCCTGTGTGTGTACATCAGTGTTTATCCCCACAGGATGAGCTCAGGGCTCTGTACTCAGACCTAAGGGGTAGGTAAAAGGCAACTGGTTTTAAAACTACTTTGAAAGAATGTAAATATATTTCCTGTTTTTACCCACCAGGTCCTTGAACAGCTTGTGATGTTTTTAAAAGGCAAATGTCCAGTTTCCTTTGCTATCCCCAGAATAAAATCCTGTCCGCTGGAGTGGGTGGGAGGTTTGCCTTGCGATTCAGGAGAGAGGGGCTTCAACCTGCACATGTCCTGGCAGAGAAGCCTTGGGTATCTCCATGGTTTTTTCCCACCTGAGAGGATTTTCTGGCCTGTTTGAGAAGTTTTCTTCTCACTCTGCCTCTGACAACTCTTAAGGGCACAGGCAAGGACGCTGTCAGCGGGGAAGCTGAGTTTATTGGCTATGGATCTTGTGATTTGGATACTTTCTGCCCTTTTTTGAAACATTTCTGTGGTTTTGAAAGCAAATGGTGGCTATAATATAGTGAATTGGACACTAAATTTCTATTAATTCATAAAAACTAAAATAGAATCCATTAGGAGTAGTTTGGTATTGGCGTGAAAGGAGATGTAAATTATCTACTATCATGCTTGAAATGCGAAAGCTAATCATGTTTGGCATCAGGCCAGCTGCCATTAAAGTAATTATTTTTAATCATCAGCACTTGGTGACATGAATACTCATATTTGTTGATTTACTGTGGAAAGCACTTTATATTGTAAATAAAAAGCTGAGAAAATATACATTTTGTTTTACCGATAATAATAATTATTCAGATAAAAAGACATTTGCTTTTATGAAGCCAAAAGAATCGGTTTCTGTCCCCCCCATCAGTCGATATAATCAGCCTGATCTAATGCCTGTCATATTAAATGGGAAGCCCACCAGCTGCGGAGGCATTTGGAGCCTATTCCTGTGTGAATGCTACATTTTTTATTCTTTAAAAATACTAATAGTGGGTTCTCCTGAACCACTGCTGTTGAACAACTCCTTTTTTTTGGGGGGGGGGGGGGGGGGGGGTTAAGTTGCCATGAATTCAAGTTGAGGTGTCCTATGTGCAACCTTTATTTGAAGATAAAAAATGTAAAATATTGTAAATGGTCTACGTGACTTAGGTTAAGATTCCCAATTTTAGCTTGTTTTCATTAGTTTTTCAATGAGGCTGAGACTCCTAATTGCCTGTATGAGTTCTGTAAGTGGAGATATAAATGCCTTGCTTATTTGAGTGCACTGGAAATCACCTGTCTTCTACAGGAATGAAACTGTATATGCTGGCATTGTGTGTCAAAACATTACTGTGAAATTTGGAAGTATTTAATAAGAGGACCAGCAACACATTGAGTAGACATCTTGTGAATATGACGGAAGGTCTGTATTTACCCCAGTGGTCCATCTCCCCAAAATATGTGTGTCTGGTTTGAAGAAAGTATGCCTTGATTTCAGGGGCATAGACTCTTTCAGTAGGAAATATGCAGTATTTAGGTAAAACCGACTTAATTAAGCAATGAGGAAGTCCAAATTCAGCGCGTAGTGGCTGGAAAGACAGTGATTATTTGAAAGCAGTTCAGGGAGGGGAAAGGGTTATTAGCGGGTAAAGCAAAAGCAGCGGCAAAATACTAAGTGTAGGACTGTTTGTGATTTTAGGGAAACAGGGACTGATTCCTGAGTGTTGATTATAGTAGAATAAAAAGCTTATTACAGGGTGTGAGAGGGCGTGAGAATAGCGTATGCTCAGAGTCTCGGAGGCAATTCCATCGCGTGCATTTTGACAGAGTATTTTGTACAAGCTGAATTATAAAAGAACAAAATACCCCTAACAGGCAAGTAAAAAAGGAAAGCAAACAAAAATTCTTCCCGTGATTCGCTCCTTAAGTAAGCAAATCCAACCAAACGTATGCCATTTCCAAAGCCATGAGAGCATTGCCACGCTAGCCAGAGGGTAGAGCAGCGAGAGGTGGCCATGTGCTGGGTAGCCAGGAGGCCCGGTGAGAGCGTTGGCTCCCGTTTCTTTAGCACCACACAGCTCAGCATCTCCACTGCAGTGCTCTGTAGGTATTGATTTTGTCAGACTCAGTGCAAATTCCTTTTCCTCTAGTTTTTAACCATGTTACATGGTGTGATGGTGAATGTAACTTGGCTTGGTGGAGGTTTGCTGTATTCCTGTGGAAGGGGTTGTGCTCCTCTGCAGTCTTCTCCTCCTCTTGTCCCCACCCAAGCCCCATCCTCAAAATTTGGATCTTCTTTGAGCCTTTCCTTTCTACAGAGTATGGTGTCTATAGCCAGCCTTTGCAGGGTGATACCTATTTTATCTAGACTGAGGAGCCGCTGTCAGCCTGCTCTGGTTGGGGGGTGCAAAGCTTTCAGATGGTCACTAAGCCTGGAGATATTGCTGCCTCTTTCCATCTCCTGGTTTGGAGCACAGGCACGTGCGGAAGACTGTACACACAAACTGCCCACAATATTGGCCCACAAGTTAGCCTAGGGCTTGAAATTGGGTCTTTCTAGTCTAAAAATCAGGGTACAAGTGCTTAAATGAAAATGCATCAATTTGCCCACAGTCCTTACTTGTGGAAACATGGTATGTGATTGTTTTGGGTCGTTTCTTAAAAAAACCAAACAAACGAAGACAAACACTTTGTGGGGGGAGGCTTAAGAATGCCTAGTAAGTGTTTTTAAATAACCTAGGTCAAAAGATGGAGGTGAAAATGTACAATATTGCTTTAGTTGGTTGTGAAAATAAAACACAGTTGGATTTTTCTGAAGGCCCAAATGTAAACAGATAATTGTGCCAGTGCTAAAACAAAATGCTTCCTATTCTTGTATATTTTAGTTCTTTTTCCTTGACAAAGCCATGAAAGGTGAAGACGTACTCTTTTCTGACAATGATTCAGTCCTACATGGAACAATAATTTAAGTGAACTCATACTTTACTAGTAATTCTTTAGAAAAGGGAGGTTCCCAAGTCAAATAGTTCTTTAGAGGACTGTGCCTTATCCCGCAGGCAGTTCCAATATCAGCTTAACTGATTTCTTATCAGAACTTTAAGAAAAAAAGTAGGTTTTGAAAATTTTTCATGAAACTTTTTTTGGGGGGGAAGTCCTTTTCTTGAGTTTATACTATTTGGTTACATTCTGAAATGCAGTATCCATCAGCTTCAAATTTTTCCCCAAAATGGGTTTATGAAGGGGACTCTGAAATGTTCCTTTGAGAAAAATTTCAATGTAGATTGCTAACTCAGTTTTCTCTCTCAGTTTTATATTTTCTATAATAATATGACATTATAAACTGTTAAGAAAGAAATTGATTTCAAAAAGGAAAATTCCAGCCTTTTCATTCCAAAATACTAGACTGTTTTGAACTGTTCGCCCTATTGTATTTTTTTTTTTCCTACAGGAACATTTCAGCAAATATTGCATAAACTTGTGAAGGGTTTTGATTGACTAGTCTCTCAAAGTTTTTCTAGGCACCCCCCATTAATTTTGTAGCCCTTTATTCAGCTTTACCAAATCTTCCTGCATTAAGTTTTGCTTCCACAGTATTTTTCTTATCCGTCTTCTCTCTGACATTTCAGAAAAAAAGGTATTCCTGTCCCTTCCCATGTCCTGCTGTTGTGTTTTCTCAGGTTGTTGGATGAGGTACTATGTAAATTGTTTTATGAAATTTGCACTTATGCTTCCCATGGCCAATAATCAGTGCCCCATCTGGCTCTATGTGAAATGCACGCTCCGCTCTTGGGTGCTTTGCTAAACCCGTCCTCTCCTCTTCATCAGCATGCAGCGCCTATCTCTTCAGCTTTTGAAGTCTGCATGCTGAAGCCAGGGAGTGTCAGTGGCAGAGCAGATTTGTAGGAAGAAGTGTCAATGTGGGTTACCTTCGATGTTAGCTAGATGGTGCTAAAGAATTTTTGCTTGTCGTCGCTAAGGAGAGCATTTGGAGTGCAGTCCTCCTTTCGGTTCATGGGCTTGGAATTAAAAAGCGATGCTTTTGCTTTGTCCTAAATGCAATGTAAGCTGCAGCCAGTGCATACAAGGAGTTAAAACCAGCAAAAGACCTGCTCTGGAGCACTTACTGAGTTAGGCCTATTGGTTTCAGTGACTTCAGTGCACTGTGGATCAGCCCCAGGAGCCTTACGCATACTTTGATATAAAAGAGGTTTTGCCAGTGGAGGACTCCCTCTCCTGTGCCTGTTTCCGATCCACTGGAGCAGCAACGGGCTTCCAGCAACTGGCAGGCGCTTTGCCTTTCACTCTCACAGTGCCTGTCTTGAGAGAGTGACAATTTCCTCTTGCCTTTCAGAGCTGTATCCTACAGCAGTTTGGAAATTTTTAGATGTGAATAATTTAGACAAACAAACCCAAACACCACCCCTCCAACTTGCAGTAAGTGCTCTTGGAGCCCAGGTTTCCTTGCTGTTTGAGTGCTGCTGTTTCAGATTAACAGAGTCCTGGCTCTGATAAATACTAACAAAGTGTAACGAATGATCAAAGCTGTATTTACAACCCAATGAGCTTGAAATGATTGATCTGGATGACATAATAATGATAACCAGTGAGACGAGGCATGCAGGACTCTACCCCTCCAGGTACTGGGAGAAAGGAGCAGGTATTAAAAATGACTCCGCTTCTTAGGTCATCAGGTTATTCCCATTCAGATTATAAGTGGAGGACAAATGCAAGACCCTCGCTTTCCCCCAGGAGAGCCCTGCAGCTGCTTTGGACTGTTTATATCCCTTTAATAGTAATTCATTGTTTCATACAGATTACAAAGTTTGGCTGATGACCCAGTAAGATCAAGTCATTCATGACCGTTCCCTGTGCTGCTGGGGATCTAAGCCTCCTGCCTGTAGTTCAAAGCATGGTGGAAGCTCAAATGTTGTTCTTTGCAAAGCCAGTGCAAGGCCATAGTCACAGATGTGAAATGATATGAGAGTGTCCAGGGTACGGACTTTGCCATCTGGAGGTTTCCTGTCATCTCCAAGAAGATTGGCTAGATGATTAACGGCAAGACAGCTTGGACATACCATAACTGCAGTCTTCTTTAGAGCTTGGCTGCCTCTGGTCCCACGATAACCTCTCCAACAGCAGCACGTCTCCTTATAACCTTCCAGAACCATGCTTCCATCAGACTTCCTTTCCTCCGACAAAACAGAAGTGCCTATCTACTCGCCTTAGATCTGGCAGATGAGAAAGAATGAGCCTTCCTTGCTGTGGTATCTTTTCTCTTTTTCTTCTTTTCAGTCTTTGACTGCGAAGAGTGGCTGGATGTGTGGGATGCTCACATTCCTCAGCACACCTTAAAGACAACTCACTCTTCTATAAAATGAACAATACCTGCTGTTTATTTCTAGTAGGCTGCTTTGTCCAGGTGGCAACAAAAGACCTTGTACCCCCGAAGTCACCAGTTTGGTACTATGGAAGATTGTTTGTGCATGTAAGAGATGATCTCCCAGCATTAGGAACATCTTTGCTCTACAGGTCTAGTCCTGATGTGGTGTCACTTGCTCTGGATTTACAGCAGCCAAGGATCACTTTAGGGATAAGTCCTCTGCTGCTGCTGCTCCATTAAAGCCCATCAACAACTTCTTCCTTTCCTTTTTTCTCCCAGAAAAAAAGTATGGCAATCAGAATAAAGTTGTTCACCAACAGGCAAAGGAGCATTAGCATTTTAAAAATACTGGGCTTGAATCCTCAGCAGGATGTAAGTAAACAATAACACCTTTGAAGTCAAGAGAGCTTTTCTCATTTACTGTCTGAGGCTCTTTCTCAATGTGACACTGAGACAATATTCGCAATATCTGCAATTAGAGGATAATTTTTTGAGGTTTCCCATAAAGTTGACGAGGAGGCAGTCAGTCCTTCTGGAAGGCAATTACGGCATCTAAATATGAGTCTGAATTGCTCTGTGGAAGAGCCTGTCTTTTTTTTCCCCTCCCCTCACCCCATCGCTTTTTCCCCTTACCCCTCTATGGACCATAAAGACTGTCCCAAGTTACGCACCTGAAGCAAGGTGCTTAAAATTTGGCCAGCTGAGCAGCGTCTCATGTCACCACTTTCAGCACTAACTCCAGAGTTAGTTCATCCAGCCGTTTCTTGAGGAGTTCCTCAAAGCAGCTCCATCTGTTTGTCCAACCTAAAAAAAAACATTAGTAATGACAAGTAGGACTGACAAGTATGTGGACAGGCATGAGCGCTTTTCTAAAGATTTCTAAACTACCCCAAAGTCCTTTTACCCAAACAGTGTTACCGTATACGACAGTTGACCTCAGACTTAGTTCTCTGAGCAGTGAGTTCAATTAGCTTTAATACTTTCAACATTTAAATAGTTAACAGTAAGCAATGTTCTTTAGAAGCGGAGGGGGACGACTACATGTGCGTCTGCTGAAGTTGTCAGGCAACGATGGAAAAAAAAAAAAAAATATCTCTAATTGCTTCCAGACAATGCCTTTTGGACAGGGCTGTGCAAGAGCAAGGGGAGCTCACGCTCTGACACAGGGACTGCTCCGAGCCAGAGAGGAGACTGCAGCAGCCCTGCCATCTCTCCAGTCCTGCCTGGCGATCTTCTCGCTACCGGTGGAAAAAGGGCTACTTTGCCCAAAACCGCCTGGTTCTCCGGCTCTCCGCAATACTCCTCGCTAACAGGAAGCTTGTGGAAAGCTAAATGCCCAGGGCGGCGAGCCAGCAGATCTAGGTCTATTGCTGACTTTCTTCATGATCGTGGGCTCGTCCTGTGGCTTCTCTGACTCTCCATTCTCCCCGCCAGTAAAATCTGAGATAAATCTGAGCTGTTGAGGGCCATAGTTTGTTAACTAATTTGTCCAGATCCTACAGTAGCAAGTGGCATCATCTCATCGATATACAGTTAAATTCCTGCAATTTTCGATGTATCCTTAGCTAGAAGTATAACCCTAACACGTATCTTCCTGCTTTGCTATCTTTCACGTTGTTTTCTGGAGTTTGTTCATCTTGGTGTTGGCGGAAAATGGGATTCACATATTTTTTGCTGCAATTGGAAAACAAAAGCAGAAGGAGTTGGGAGAGACGGCAGCAGAGAGCACTGCGGAAACTTCACTGGCTGCAAAACAGCATTAACAGTCAGTGCCAGATCTGAGGGAGGAGTAATAAGGTCATATATTCTGTGATGACAAGTGGGAGAGCTTCTACTTGAACTACCAGGACTCAGCTCAAGCAAGTCCTGCCACCAGTCCAGCCCTGGCTATGACACACCAGCCTCAACGGTGACTTTTCAGGAAAGCCAAATTTTTGAAGCAGCATAGAAAAAAACCAAAGTGGAAAGGCAGTCAAAGTATTTAGCTCTTATTAGACTCCACAAAACTAAAAAAAGCCTCCACCAGCTTCAGCTGTGTTACAGGGGCAGACTACAGCCCTCCGTTTTACTCTGCTTTGGCTCATTGCCTTGGGCAATTCTTTATTGGACTTTTCTGATATTTAAGTGCTAGGCATTAGAAATGCAGCTTAAAATGAAAGCTTGGTCTTAGTTTACTGTGTCATGAGGTGGTATTATTGAGGTTCTTTCTCTCTGGGAAAATCTGTATTGGCCCTTGTCAGTCCACCAATGAAGGTGCTTATCTTCGTGCTAGTCCGGGTAATTGATTGTGTCCAGTCGATACTGTCCTGTGCTCATGTCTTTTTCTATCTTAGATTTTTTTGCAGACTCTCACTGTGGAGTTGAAACTACTTAAATATTTTATTACAGAAAATGTAGGCTCAGCATGCAAATTTAGCAGTTGAACTATATTTATATCCGTGCACATACGCAAACTTTTACAGACACAGTTTTTTTTAATTTTATCTAGACTAATTTAATACTAAATGGTTGGATTGTAGTGGAATTGTTAACACTATATGTGAGCACCATTTTATTTCAGGACTTAAACAGGTCTCCAGTAAAGCAGTCTTGTGGTTTCTTGCAGTTGGAAAGATCAGAGACTGTAATAAAAGGAGCCCAAAGAAATGGATGACCCTAACAGGAAGGAGATCCACAGGAACATCTTGAGTGAATTCATTGCTACACGTTGACATCAAGTGGAGAAATGGTCTCAGAAAGCTTCCTTTCATCGTCTATACAGCAATCCTAGGCAAAGGCCCCTGAAAGTGATGTTGCTTAGGTTAACCAGAAGCTTTGTCTTTCAGATGGATATAAGAATTTAGGTCACTGTCAACAGTCACTGCAGGGAAGACAGTGGAGGTTCAAGATACTTGTAAAGCACCACACTTCATCTAGAGCCTTCCCTGCTCATGGCTGAACCGGTGTAATTGAGTTTATGAGGACCCATCATCTGTTTCAGTCTAAAGTCAGCTGGGTTAATTTAAGGCAGGGCTGACTAGCTGGCAGGGGAGAGCACTTTAAACCTACCCCAGCCATTACTGCTGCAGCCTGGCCTACTGCCAGCATGGAGTCTGCAAGGAGTTGGAGTATATTTAGCTTCAGCTTATTCTCTGCCCCCTCAACTTACATGCTGACCCATGCCAGCTGTGACTCAAGTCTTCCTGGCCCCTTTTTTTTGACATCCTCCAACCTGCCTGCTTGTTTAGATTCACGCTGCTTGTTTATCTTTGACCGTGAAAATTTGACTGTGCAGCAGGCTTGCTCTGAGACCTTGGGTGAGTCATTTAATTCCTCATACTTAGTTTGCAGATCTGCCAAATAAAAGATAACTCCAAGAGTCCCTCTAGGATGCTGCAAGGAGTGATGCTGGAGTGTTCGTGCACCGCTCTGGTTTCTTTGTAGAGAATGGCAGTGTTACAATTGGCGTAGTCCTACTCTGAAATCTTTACATTGGGTGTTAAAGTGCCTATATTTGGAAATTTTACTTGTTTTGAAGGGTGGTGAGGGGTATTTTCCATGCACTTGTACGATAATCTCAATTTACCTGCATTGGAAAATACTGCCTTTTTCTTTTTTTTTTAAAACAGTTTAACAGCAATAGTTTTAAAGTGAGTTCACCTGGGGCAGAGCTGGGAAAAATTGAAAATATTTAATATAGCATATAACATATATTTGTAATATTAGTGAGACAAGTCAGTCAGGGACCATGTGTTTATTACTTCAAGAAGGGATACAGCCCTGCTGTTATTACCAAAAAAATTTAGCCCTTACTGTATTTGGGGAAGAGTGCTCCAGATTATGGTTTCCTCCACCAAACACACCCTTTTTTAATCTTGGAAGCTTCCTTCTCATCTATTCCAACTTTGACTTCCATTTTTCATGGACAAAAACTTGTCAGGCAGCCTTATAGGATTTCCAGTTACAAACGATACGAGTTTTAGCACATCTCATAGGCAAGGCAATATGATGTACTTTATGTTCTGATAAAAGTAAACCTGAGGGAGCTATTCCTAAAAGTGCCACTCGGGGTCAAGGATGAGATCACATCTGAGAAGGCAGCAATGGTATCAAATACCTTTTGTAAAACAATGACATAAAGAGCTTTGGAAAGCTGGCCTGGATTCAGGGGTCCTGATTGGCTTGTAGTGATGTCAACCATGTGCCTATAATGCCCAGTAAATGTCTCATTCTTCTTCCTTTTTAGGAATAATTGCCCCTTAATAACAGCAACAAGTGACTTCAGGTCACTTGGGGTGCGCTGTGAGCTGACTATAATGTGCTTCAAATAGTCACAGTCAACGGGACTGAGGAGTAAGGACTGGGAGTTTTTGTCAGGCAGATTTTGCACGCTGGACGTCTTTCTCACCCCATCACGGCAGCACACGCATCACGCACCTTTTGGGTTGGAGTTCTTAACCCGCCTTTCTGGGGGCTACCAGAAGGCTCATTTTCCAGTGCGGTCTCATATATTGCTGGTTAATGAGGAAATAGCATTTCGTCAGTGGATAAAATCACTCCCTTGTTCTTAGATCACAACTAATTATTTCTGGGTAACTCCTGGCGCCATATACAACAGCCTGTTGTCTAGACTCTGCCAGTTCTGTGTCTCCTCTCAGTCACGAGTCCATGGGAAATGGCCGCGGTCCATCCGTGATGACACCCAGTACAACCGGTTGAGAGAGTAGATTTTGTTCGTGAAGCTCATTCTCGCTATTGTTGTTCAGTCTGGAGGATGGAGAGGAGAGTTCACACTTTTGTGGCTGGAGGGCATCCTGGAGAGAAGGGTTTCCCTCCATCTGAGACATAGAAGTAGAGTTTGGAGAATCTTGACTTTTGCCTAAGCCTGCCGCTGATGTTTTGTGCGACTTCAGGACAGGCACATTCTCTCTGTGCCTCAGTACGTGATGTCCTCGATATAAATACAACCTGAGATGCTTGATATGTTAGATCAGGCAAAGCATCGTTCTAAAATGACTATGCTTTCTTCCATTACCAAGGGTAGGGTTTTCAAAGCATTATATCATTCCGCTGTGCCACCAACATACGTTCAGGTCCCTGTCTGTAAAGGGAAGAGGAACCTAATTCCCTGCTTTACATGAACCTTCTTATAAACCCACTAAAGGCAATGGGAAATTATGCTAATGGTAGGTGGGAAACCTATTTCATTCCTGGGCATGAGGTAATTAGGTATTACAGTGATGATGAATACCAAACAAACGTAATATGAAGAGCTCCACCAGGGGTATTGCTAGACAAGTGTAACTGCGGTATTGTGCCTGACTCTAGCATAATCAGGAATACGGAGGGCTGAGGTTTTCATAGATAGCCTGAACATTGGTAAATAACATGAGCAAACTCCCTGTTGCCTTGTATGGTGATGTATGTATGTATCACAGCTTGTGTTTGTAGTAAAAGTCCATCCTTTTAATAAAAAGGTTGCCGGAAATAGAAGATTTCAGCTGTTTGGGATTTGGTTCAGTACCCAAGAAAAGAATGAAATTGTCAAGATGAATTCAGAAAGAGAGGGTTAAAAGGTTCTTAGAAAAACTAAGGGATCTTTAACAACATATGCAAAGAGTAGTCTAGAGACCAGGAGCTGTGCATTTTCAGTGTGTAATCTCACGTAACATAGTGTGACCCTTTTGAGGGTACAAGTATATTAAATAAATTCTCATGTAACCTGTACAAAGATAGAGGAAGAGCACCTCTTAGAGCAGAGGGAGAAGGGTATCAATATTCAAGGCAAATGGGTGGGAGGGGGACACCAACAGGTTGATTATAAACTTTTATTTTACTTAGAAATGTATTAGCAATACATGCCTGCGGTCCTCCTCTGGCTCCACAGTTGGTATTTTTGCAGGTAATGCATGTGTTCTGCATATGAAATTACAGGAATTTACACCAGCTTGGACCCTAACCTAGCAATGTTAATTTAATAAGGCTCTGGCTAGAGGGGCAGTTTCTCCAGGCAGACCCACTCACTCAGAGCTCTGCCCACCTGAAGCTTGTTGCAATTTGAGAGCCTTTAACTTGTACCCAGGTGTCCATACCACCTTGCAGATATCTCAAATCAGAACTGAAATACCCCACCAACTGCTGCCCTACCAATCTGAGTAGTCTCTGAGTTAATGATGTTCACCTGGTAGGGTCAGGAAAGGGAGCACAACCTAACAAAGAGCTATTCCAACGGGTTTGCTGAGAACCGTGTTGTTCCTGATGGTCCTATCCTTTTTCTTCTGCTTGGGCTGGAAGTTGTGCCTGACCAGTTGCTGCCTCCCACTGCTGGTAATGCCTCTTGCTGACCCTGGGTTCAGATTTGTTTGCTAAGCTGGGATCTGTAAAACTGCAGTCTAACAATTCCACCACTTGTTCTAATTTAGTGAGGGGTGAGAATTAACAGATGGTGTCATTATCAAAAGCTGTTCAAGTGTTGAAACAACATAAATCCCACAAATACAGAAAAACAAATACAAACTGCAGTAATTTTTCCAATATCTGTTGAATAATAATCACACTTTGCATTTATACAGTGCTTTTTAATCCACAGCTTTTGAAGTGCTTCCAGATTGTAACTGAGGCTCAACCCAGATCCGCGAGAGAGTCAAGCATAATATTACTTGCTCTAATGAAGTTCAAGGTGCGGCATGGGGTGTTAAAGGCTTACGTTGGAGATCTGTGTGGGGACTCTGGCTTCTTCTCCTGGCTCTGCTACTGCTTCAGCTGAATGGTCTCGGGTAAGTGATTTCATTTCTCCATACTTCAATTTCTCAGTTTCTAAACCAGGAACGATAATGTTTTGCCTCCTTTGTGAAGTGTTTTGCTTCTGACAGATGAAAAGTGCTATGTTGTAAGGTGCAGGTGGTGTTGTTATCATCATCATTGTTACTCTTAAAGAGTAGATGCTGAGGGTGCTAAATATGAAATACCTGGTCTAGATTTTTGTGGCTGAGAATATCAGGGTTCTAGCTGAAGTCCTTCTAAAAGCTTGGTGTTTAAGTGTCCCAGGGTGAACACTGTAAAATGAAGGTAGGTTTTTTCCCCCCCTCTCCTTATTGGTATCCTTGCTAATCATTAAAACTTCGCAGGACCTTTGCGTTCCAGCTTTCTGCATATTATATTTCATAGTATACCAATGTGTTTCCTTTGTCTTGCCTGTGCTCCTGCAGGTGTAAATAAGTGGTTCCACAGTTAAATTCAGTAAGTAAGTGTAGTGAGGAAGTGAAACGGGAAAAAGATTTGAGCTCGCTTTCTTGCACACCCCATTTTAGGGCTTTGCAATGAGGCCTTTTTTCAGGATTAAAAGAAACAGGTATAGTCAAAATCATCTCTGTTGGTGAAGTTGGGCGTTAAGAATCTGCATAACGATAGTAACGGACCTTATAAAAAAGATTAGTCTATGATCAGTGCATTTCAGAGTTGTACGTTTTGGAAGCTAATATTTATGGTATTGATAATATTTATGATTTGGTTGGCCCAAAGGATTCAGTGGTCCTTTGTGATAAATGTTTTGAAGATCTGCATTTTCATAATAAATATGAGTTGGGAGGGAGGCGAGAAAAAAGAAAGAAAGAGGAAAAACAGAAGCGGGGGTGGTGGTGGGGGAACCAACCCCAACATTTTGGGAGGGGAAGCTCTCAGATTAATCATGGCCAGTTCTATCCCAAAAAACGAAGTTCATGTATTTAACATTTCCTTACTTTAAAACTGCATTCATGTGAGTATAGTACTGGAAGGGACTCTTTGCGTCATTTGCTAGATTTGTGTTAGTGAAGGGGTTAGGGATTTGTTCTCCTTTCCTTTGGGCAAATGTCATGGTACAGCTTGTATCTGTGTGGTCTAAAATCTTTCATTCCTATAAGAAGTCAGCAATGCTTGAACAGCTTCCTAGGAGCAATCCCTGGCCTGTGGCAACCCCTGAACCCTGCTTGGCCGTTGGTAAGGAGGGAGCTAATTCACCCAGGCCAAAACTGTGCCAGAAAGTGCCACTATATCAACAAAAAGGGGACAGTGCAGGAGCCTACCGTAAGCCTAATCACTGGCTTCATTCCCAGGCTATAGCAGGTGGTCATGTCCTATAACCCATCTGAAATGCCTCTGAAAGGCTGGAGTGTGTCTTAGTTTCCAGTGGCGTCCAGGATAGATGTATTGTGAGTATACGTTCTTTTTAAAGAAACGTGATTTTACACAGATGTCCTATAAGCTGTTGCATTCAAGTTGCATCGCGTGCTGAATGGTGTCTTCTCCTGCCAGAAGGTCCTGATGATGAGCTAGGAGTGGCAAGGAGACGGCATGAGCCGGGGTGTTGCATTGCCTCGTCGGGTACCACGTGGGCGTAATTTGGCCTTCACTCCATCAATCCTGGTAGGGACTTAGTCCGAGACTCAAAATTTTCTTGTCTCCCTTTATACAACGGAACATTATGAATGATGCTTATTTATTTGTTCCTTTGGTCTTGGTCAGATGAAAAGAAGAAAGAAGAGACTCCTTGAGACTTTTCTGGCTTTGACACCATTTGAGGCTTTATAAATGTGGGTTTCAGCTGCTCTTGATGCAAGTTACTGCAAACTGGCAAACCAGCCTGTAAGCCGGCACAACACAACCACAAGTTTGGCAACAAATTACTGTTGCCAGATGCCTTTGCTGTTCCTTTAGCTTTCTATGGATTCGAGGCACTTCACTATTTTTTTTTTTTTTTAAATACTTTCAAAGTAGAACACAGTGTTTTGGGTTGTCTAGCCAAAGTTTAGCTGTCCTTTTGCATCTCTGCCAAACTTCCTGTTTTCAGCAAAAACAATTTATTATCTTGCTGGTTCTTTAGACCTGAAAGGATTTGCAAGCACAAATAAACTTCTGGGGTTTTTTTTCATGGCCTTTCAAAGAATAAACTCACTTGCTTCCTCTCAATTACGTGGTCTATACTAGCAAAGAAAAGTATTTAACCTTTGGGCCACTAGCAAGATTCAGAAAAAGTTTTAATTGTGCAAAACTTCTGCACTCTGAGCTTTCAAAGGACAGATGATTATTTTTTCATACGCTAGAAATCGTTGTTTTCAGGTGGTTGGGCAATAGCATCACTCTGCCACGTGCATGTTAAGGGCGTTCGGAGCGAGTTAAAATTTGAAATCTTTTAAGAGACGTTTTTAAAGCTTTTTAGTAATTGACTAGAAGTGAGCGATATACTCTGCTCAGGAATGTTTTGTTCCTAAAGGCTTATTATTGACAATCAGTGGCCATGTTGTCGCAAAATGGAAAGATCTATGACAGGTAGGCAGAAGCCTTCCTATTCAACAGCTCCACGAAATCAGATCTGTAAGTAAGAAATTAGGCAGCGAAGATATCCGTTGTCTTGGTGGAGGGAAAGCAAGATGATGTTGCAAACCAAAGCCCTGCTGCAAAGGGATTGTCCAACTGTAGGAGAATCTCCTCTCTAAAAATGAAACATATGTAAGTTATCCAAAAAGAAAAAAAATCCTTGTCATTCATACCCAATGCCACTGTAGCGTAAGGGAGCTTAACAAAAGCATGTTTGTAAAATTGACTTCGGCAAGAGTACGTTTTCAGGGTAGGAGGTGGTAACTTGGCATTAGACAGCTATTTCTCTGTGTGCTTTCAAAAATTATTACGCATTACCTGCAACTGTTCGGAAGATGTTGAAGTCTATTTTCTGTACTGTACTTCAAAGGATTTGCAAATTCTTTGAAGGTGACTTAACAGCTCTTAAATGATTCTGAAGGGGGGAAAAAAATCGAAAGCTTTCCAAAAAAAAGTTTAAAGGATATGTTTAATATTAGTCTTGGAAATGCGCTATAAATCCTCAGAGTTTATGCGTATCACCGTCTCTGAGATGGCATTTATCATAGCAAAGGGAGAAGGAACAATTTACGGAGGGAAGGATCTTTTTAGGAGTTTAATATGTTCCTCCCTGTGTCATAGGAAAAAGAAAAAAATACATTTGAGCAGAAACCCCCAGCTACACAGAAATCCTTTAACAGTTGTAATGTCCTGACAGGCTGTATGTTGGCAGGATGCTGCTGCTGTTTTCCTAAGGAAAACTGTACTTCCAGCCATTTTTTAGCAGTTTGGTGTCTTTCGTAAGGTAATTATAAAATAGCAAGAACCCCACAGCGCTAAGTAATAGGAAGATGTAAAAAATGTCATTTTAATATGTGGGAAAAAACCAAAGTCTGAATAATGAAAGTAAAGGTGCTGCCGCTTTGGATGGGATACTGCTATTAATATTGTTTCTATTATAGGCTTATCAATTAATAACTGTAGGAAATTCTAAAAAGTGCCAGGAAGAGAAATGTATTTACCAGTTGGAAAGATGTTTCACTAGAGTCAGTTTTAGATTCTTGCTCCTTTAAAAACTCAAGCCAGGAGTTTTGTCAAGAGCTCTGCGTTCATCCTTTCAAAGTGAAAGTGTTTAAAGGGATATTGGAAATAATTTTTGATACCACTAGCTTCAAAGAAGTTAACTGCATTTAGTATCCTTGGCGCTCAGCTTAATTTGTTAAATCATGCTGCTTCTGAAATTTATTGCAAAATTATTGTTCTCTGGGGAAATAATTACCATTCCTCTTACTAGTATGGGGGAGGTGTGTGCATATGTTTGTCAGCAGAGGAATTCAAGTCGACGAGTTTAAAAGAAGCCTTTCATTCAGTAAGACTGAGTCAGTATCCTAAAAAGAAAGGGATGCTGATCTATTGATTCTTGAAAAACAGGGTTGTGCCCTATTGATGAGAAACGCTGCTTTGATACAGTTTTCCTGCAAGTGAAACTAGGCTGACCTGTAAGGGTTTGTATATGAAATAGGGCTGGTGAATCTGAGCTTTCTCTTAATTTTCATCTAGCCACAAGGTAGCGATGGGGTTTTGGCTTTCGGGGCTACCGGTTGGCACTGTTCGTCAAGCAAGGAAGAGGCGTTTAGCATCTGGCAGGGCTGAGCCTGTAGTAAAAGCCTTGATTCTGGGTGTCCTAACCTAAACCATTCCTCAAAAGAAGGAATTTAATTAACGTATGTACACTGCAAGGGCTTTGACAGAGGGAAATAAGTGGCAGGGAAGTTCTCCTAGCAGAGTAAGTACCTGGCCTGAGACTACATTAACTCTCCAGGGAAGGATTTTGGTGGGGTACTGGAACAGATGTGCATCCCAGCACCCCCCGAGTCTCATCTAAACTGACCCCTGTCTCGGAACGGAGGCTGGGGACCAGAGTGTTCTTCGGGCTTTTTAGGAATGTGAGTGTTTTGTTTCAGACTGGTGGGGGTAGGCATTTAGTAGGGAATTTGGAGTAGAGCCCAGAACCTCCAAAACCGGAGCCAAGTGTTTCGGTGAACTCCATGTCTCTTGTGTGTGTTGTCCTCCAGTTAGTCATTAATGAACATAAAGCTTCCAGCCTGGCCATATACAATATCTGTACGCAGAGCTTTCTTCAATATATCATAAAGGGACCGTCTGCATAATTTCCCATCATCTCAACTGAGTTTCTCTCTTCCTGAACCATGCACCACAACATGGCATTAGCTGAGAAGAAGCGTTGACCGCCTGGAATAGTTTGAAGTCTCAGTTCAGGAGCAAGCCTGAAAGCCAAACTGGGGGGTTTCTTAGATCTCCTCTGGGTACCTTTAGCAGCGCAAATGAGAGCCAGTTGGATTTGAATGGTTGTCTACTGCATACTGCGCCTTGCAATGCATGGAGGAAGGGGAAAGGAAAGGGTGGCTGTGGCTCGGCAGCTCCTGGCTTCCCTGTCAGCTGCAAGAAGCAGAAGAACAAAGTTTTGTCGAATCCACTAGTGGCTACAACTGACAGAAGCTGGAGCTTCTGACACTTATAATAAATGGGTGAGAAGCGCAGACTGTGGTGTGCTGCGCTGCCTTTTGGGACGCAGCACAGCCCTCAGACAGGTGCCGCCTGGCCAGCGTTCCCCTGGAGGAGGTGAGGACCAAGATGGTATCTCCAGTAGCTTGGAGGCTGGCTTGGCTCTTGGCTCAAAACAGAAGTTTTAGACATGCATAAATGACTGTTTGTGTTTGGCTCTTTCTTTTTTAATGCTTAATGTTCCTAGTGAATCTGAAGAATTGCCTATAAAAGTTTCTACATCTGTTTCCTTCCTTAGGCTCTGTAGGCAGCTTGTCAGTCGTTGCTTATATCCCATTCGGGGCAGGGGGAGAATACGGTATTTATTTATATTCATTCAGTGTGTCTGGAACCTATCCTGGACTTAAAGCACCTCACAAATTTTTAAAACAAGCCATTAACAAATACTAGATGCACCGGTTTCATGTTTCAGTTCATCCCTTTCCCTGGAACTGATTTCTAATTAAAAGTCTTTTTCCCACAAAAAGCCAAGCACCTTGCCACACCAGCAGAAAACTGCACCTCCCCGAAAGTGCTCCATCCCGAGGTTGCTGGAAGTGACTTTGCAGTGGGGTGTAGACCTAGCTGTGAGAAAAGATGGAGTATGCTGTATGGCCAAAGCTTTGAGAAACTAGGACTGGAAGAGCACTTCACAATCAAGGGACCTTTAGGAGATCCTGTTTTCAGGTGCACGTGTCTTTGCTAAGTTTAATCACTTCGGTGACGTGCTTTCCTCTCCAGGTCTCTACTCTAGCCTGCCAAATTTCAGCCGAAGCAATCCCAAAAACCAGGGCTGGGGGGTGGAGCAGGGCAGGGGGGAGGCTGGAACAACAGTGTTTTGCAATAGTAGGGGGGGGGGCGTGGGGGGGAATAAAGGCAAAAAACAATTCTGGTGATCTTTTTTTTTTAAAACTGCATGGCACGCCCATGCTTTGGAGCAGAGGCATGAAAGCTGGCAACAAACTGGCTTTTGTTTCAAGGATATGCCTTTTGCAGTTTCTGTCAAAATCCACCCAAATTTGGCAAAGCTGTCAGGCTTTTAACAAACTTAGTTCGTGCATATTCAGCGGCAAGGAGTTGGATTTTAGCGGTGCATAAGACTCTCTGCCCAAAGAGCTGCAGAGCCTGAGTCTGCCTCGGCCTCAGGGCAGGAGCGCTGCAGGGTGGAAGGTGAAGATGTGCTTTCCATGAGCTGCCCGTTTCTTCAGGGCTTTTAGAGGATGGTGAACACTTGTGCTAGGAAGCCTGCGCCTCTGTGTTAGCCCTCGAGACTGCTTGGGAAAAAAGAAACTATCCAGTTTGGATGCAGATGAGAAGAATAGGAGGGCAGGCAACGTGAGACCGGAAGCCTGGGGTTTGGTTGGAAAGGTGAAGGACCGTGAAGGTGGGAGAGATGGAGTGGAGGGATGATGAGCCCTGGGGAGGACTTGGCAAGCGGCCAGGGCATTGGACTCTGGCCAGAAAGATGGGGAATAAGGGAATGAGGTCAGGAGATGAGGCTGGAGCTTGGAAGGGCGGCATTGTGAATTAAGGGACGTGGGTTTGAAGGGGTGAGGGCTGGCTGGGGAGGAGGATAGAGACAAGAGTTGGGTTGAAGTAGGTGAAGCTGGACAGGGTCTACCTTCTGTTATTCTCTCACTATAAACTTTATCTGTGCTAATTCCAGGTTAAATGTGTTCAGTTAAATAAAAATGCCAAGTGCCAGAATGAAGGTTGCCCTAAAAATTCAAACATCAGTGCCTTTGATCATGTTCATCTTCCCATGTCAGGGTGTATTCTACAGGAACCAGGATTTAAGGTATTTCGCCAGGTTCTCAGCTGGTGAGAATTAGTATAACTTTATCAATAGCTCTGTACTGATTTATACAGATAGCCTGGTCCTATAAGCTTCTTCCCACCTCTGTTATTTCCTAACATGCCTCATGCCTTTAAAAGTAATAAAGATGTGGTCTGGTACTCTCAGACCTGTCGGGAGGCTGAGGTTACTTATTAGTAGCCAAGAGCAGAATCTTTCTCTTCCTCTGTAAATTAGCTACATTTTACTGTGTTTTAAAATGCATCACTTGGAAGTCTAAAATATTTGACAGTCTGTAAATGTATTCAAACTACTGCTGCATTTAGCAATGGTCAAATATCTAGCTATATATTATATACTGTCACATATTTTTAATATATGTGCAAAAATGTCACCAGAAAGAATAGTTATGTGGAAAATATTACAATAAATGTAAAAATTGTCGTCATCTACTGATGAAAATGACCCTAATTTATTTGGACCACCGACATGAGTATATATCTTTGCTCTGACTCTTTATTCTATAATTTTAATAAATAACTTAGGTTTACTGTTTGTTTCCATCATGCGCAATGCACTGGGATGAGGTGGAACTTGAAATGCAGAAGATATCAAGTGGAAATTAGTAGGTGTCTTTCATTTTCTAGGTATAGTGAAGTAAAGTTTGAATCAGCTTTAACATTCTTAAATACTTAAATGCCCTGGGACATCTTGTATTTATGGGGGATTTTTTTTTTTAATTAGCTTTTTTGTGTATTTCCTGCTTTTTCCCTATTTTTGTTTTGTTTAAAGTTGGAAGGTAATTTTCTACCTGAGACTTTCTATGAAATCCTGGAAGATGTTCATAAGGTCAAACTGGTTGTTTTGATGTGGTGCTTGGACGTTCATTCTCCGTGCTGTAACCGAGTTGTTTTTGAAGTCAACAGGGCTACGTTAACATAAAAAAATAATAATAATTTAAAATTTATCCCCTCTTTTATTATACCGGCTAGCTAATACGGCCAGCCCGTTATATGGGTTTTCCTCATTGATTTCTCTAGTCCGCATTTGACTCCAGATTGGTGTGATGTTGTCTAGGGACACAATGCAGCAAACATCCGAATATTCTCGCAACTGCTGTGGAGCTCGCATGGGAGATTAGTGGACTGCTCTTTGCAGGCACTGGGTATTGAAATATAAGATACCAGTGAATCTTTCTGAATGGGAGTGAGACTCCTAGTATTAAT
This sequence comes from Fregata magnificens, assembly GCA_013389945.1. NCBI lineage: Eukaryota > Metazoa > Chordata > Aves > Suliformes > Fregatidae > Fregata > Fregata magnificens. The sequence continues at coordinate 94,518 of WAAD01035884.1, read as the reverse complement.
AATAAAGTAACAGTTTTATTTTCTTCTGGTACTTTCTGCGTTCTGATCATTTCTCAGCCTACCAGATTTAACCATCTTACTAATGCGCTCTAAGATGTTCTGTACCAAGTATTAATATCAGCATTATTACAGCGTCAGCACTTCTCCAGTGTTAGCAGATATATTGTTTTCATTACATAAATCTAGTCCCCACACTGTCTGCTTTCCAGTTTAATTAATCTGCCGTCACACCAACATTGCCAAGAAACCTGTAGCTATTTATAGAATGGCATCATTTTAATACACAAAAGATAAATATGATTTGGAATGTTAACAAACTGTGGTAAAAGCGGGATTAAAAAGTGAAAAATTAATTTAACTCAATATTAGAAGCTATAGGCTGCCTTTAATGCTTTTTACCCCATGAAAAATGTTAACTGTCGTTAAGCAGATAGCAGATTAGCTTTAATTTTGAGTTTGCCTTGACCTTCAGTACTCTTAGATTAGTCCCAGCGTATGTGTGTGTGTAGAGGGGCCGCATTTGAACAGGCTGGGTCAGCATGAAGGTTGGCCATCGCTTTGCGGAGTACACGGAATGCACCAGTAGGCATGTTTGAAATAGCACAACGGTCTGTTGCTGTTTACCGCTCCTCTTATGCATGCATTTATAAAGCGTGGCACGGGATAGAGGGGGATTAAGCAGGGCAAAGATAACTTCACGTACTCTTCTGTGCAGCAAGAGCACGAACCACAGGGATCAGATGCTAAAACTTCTCTGTAAAGAAATTTTTTTAGGGAAAACATTTTGTTTGCTGCCCAGAAACCTGGGTGGATAAGTTTTCACCAGTGAGCAGCCAGCATTTTCCAAGACCCACCATACAGTAAGAGGGGTAATAATTCCACAGCTCCCCAAAAGTGCCCAAAGATTCCTGATTCTGGCTGTCCTGAGCCAGAGCTGTTTGCGTCAACTCCCTGCCATATAAATGCCTCAATATTGAAAGAGTAGCTTCAAAGAAGACTGGGAGGTTAACCTCAAAATATTGGGCAGAAACAGCGTACATGTTACGAGTTTGGAAACTTGTATTCATGCCAGAACAGTAACATTTTCTGGTGGTATCGCTTTGGGCCGTGAGTTTGCAGACTAAAGGCACCTGGAACTGGCCAGGGCTTGTATCAGCAGTGTCTTTGGTCCTTCTTCGCATCCCCAGATCCCTGGGATGTTCTAGGAAAGTGTTTTAGTAACCTTCAGAATTTTAGTAATCTTCAGAATTGGTAATGGGGTTAGATGCCCTGGCAAATAAAGGGTGCTGACAGGAGAAATAATGCAGGCAAAGATGCCTGCAAGAAGGCAGGGTTGTACCCGCTCTGGATAAGAAAGCAAGGCAGGGAGCAAGCGGTGGGCAGAAAGAGGGAGGGAGTGGTTTAGCCAGACACGCTTTGGCCTTATTGGGAGGCAGAGGTGAAGTGGGAGAAGACCCGTCCTGCCTGTAAACTTCCCTCTGTGAACTTCCTAATTCCTTTTAGAAACCGTTTGTGCTTTTGGCTCCTGGGATGCTGTGATCTGCTGTTTGACAGATCAAGCAAGGAGGGACTTCCTCCTTGCTTTTAATATCCCCTAACTCTTATGCAATAAGCAGTGATGGCTGATAGTTCTTTACGTTCTTTCTGTATGCTGTTTATGGTTTTGCAGACCTCTACTGATGACGTCCCCTCGGTGTTCTCTACCCCAAGCTGAAGGATCCTTACCTATATATGCTCGTCTTGAAAGCCATTCCACATATCCTCCCTGGCCCTCCTTGCGTGTCTTTGTGTTCTCCTATGTACTTTTTTGAGACGAGTGAGCAGAACTGTATCCTACTTAAGAGGCAGGCTGGACGTTTATGTAATGATCAGGTTTTCCTTTTGGTTCCCATTCCTTTCCTAAAAATGCCTAATCCTTGTTTTCCCTTTTAACCTCCACTGAGCTCTCCTTTCCTCAGACCTCTTTCCTGCATAGTTATAGCTAACTTAAAGCCTATCTTTGTGTATTTATGGCTCCAGTTATTCTTCCCAAGTGCATTACTTTGTGTTTATTGACACGGAATTTCATTTGTCATTTTATCACTGAGTGCGAAGAGTCCTTTTGCAGCTTTTCGGGCTTTCCTTTAGTTCGGCTGCTGATACAAAATTATTGAAGTAGTGAAACTATTTACCCCCTTTCCCAGGCCATTAATGAATATATTAAACAGAAATAACTATTGGAGATTTCTTTTGAAACGTTCCTTCCGCTGTGAGAAATGACCGCTTATTACTGTTTTGTTTCTGGTCTTTTACGCAATTATTAAAACCTCTTGTTGCACTTCTGTGAAAGGACTTTGAGAGCATCTAGAAGATCCAAGTACGCTATATTGCTTGTATCGCTTTTATCCACACTGACTGAATCCCTCGGAGGGCTCTAACAGAATTGCGAGGCATGACGTTCCTCTACAAAAGTTACGTTGGCTCTTCCTCAGCTTATTGTGTTTAGCCTTACCTTGAATAATTCTATTCTTTATTATAGTTACTACAGCTTTAATCCAGAAATTACTTACTGCCCTATATTTCCACAAACCTTTTTTCTAGGATTGACGGTATATTTGCTATCTGCAATGTGTTTGGCACCAGGTGGATATCAATGGTAGAGTTACAGTACCGGTAAGTGGTATTTTCGTAGTCCGGTATTTGAGTTCCTTTAGAGTTCTTTGGGGAAGCAGAAATGAGAACTGATGGGGTCACTTGGCTACTGTGCCTTTAAGAATCAAGAAATTTGGAGAAAACTCAGTGGCTTTGTGCAGATGATAAAGTGCTGGACTTCGTTCATCCTATAGTCTTACTCTATAATGGCCAGAGAGGCTTTTAAAACAAGATGAATTTTTACTCAATGTATTAGTACATTGCAAAAAAACTTTGCAAACATTGATTTAAAACGAATGATTGTGTATTTACATATGCAGAATAAAAACCCAGTTGCATTCTTAATAACAAATACGGGCTAGTAATCCTATTGAAGAAAGTGCTTGTGGCACACACTCTCTTCATTTTTCTGTTTAATACCCCAGCTGTTTTACTATTCCACATTTTTCTTCAAAATACTGAAAGTGGGAAAGCCATGTTTCTACATGAAAGGGGTTGAAAATATTTTGATTTAACTCAAAGGCATTCAGGAGCAAGCAAATGCCGTCAAGTGTCTTCAGCTAGTAGATTTCAATTTGTGTTTAATGCTTGCATAACTTAAACATTAGCCAGGAGAATTTTTAAGCTTTTTTTTTTTTTTTTGCTTTTAATTTGGCTTAAAAAAGTAAAAAAGACTCCTCCTGGACTGAGATCTTGTATCTCAAGTTTCAGACTGAAGTAAACTTTTACAGCCGAGTTGTAAAATAGCAGTTTATGAGACAAACTCTGCCAAAACTTTAACTATAACTGTGCCAATGTGCCATTATAATAATCCAACAATAATCATGGTCCATTATATTAAATCACTCGCACAGACAAAGGCTGCTAACCTTTCCAAGTGGGAAAAAATGTTCCTTTCAAATCGGGGATAAATTCCAACTGAGAAGACCAAATGCTTCAGCCTTTAAGTAGTGAATACATTTACTTCTCCCCAGGGCTCAAATAACCCAACATTTGGTAAATGTTTAACAAGGAGGAATTCTCCCTCCCATTTGCCCTTTTCTCATATACACTAGATTAACAAATTTAGTTTAACAAGAAGATCTGTGTTACCCCCTGGTATCCCTCAATTAGATCCTTCCTCCTGTTATTGGCGTATCATCCCAGTCCATTTGTTTGATAAGAGGACCCAAGGTAATTAGCTGTGTGGCAGAAACGGTGTCTTCCACCGGCCCTGCCTCTTACACAGAGAAGTCTCCCACACATGTGAAAAGGTGGTTTTGCTGTTGCTCTTTCCCTTTTGCAGGTATTCTTTAAGGGGATCTCCTTTTTGTAGCAATTTACAGAGGAGATTAAGCAAGCATGGCGTGTAACTCTTGACTCCGGTTATGCCTCCCTGCAGCATGTCAGGAACTAAATCAAAGCCTCTGCAGGAATTCACAAATCCAGCTTAGAAATCTCATATTTAGTCCTGGATAAATGAACATTGTTGAGGACGGAATAACCGCAGGCGCTCTGACGCATTCAGATAGTGGTGGGAGGCTGTGCCTGCGTCGGCTCCGTGGAGTCACCGATTCCTCTGTTAGCCTTTTTTTATTTTCAGCTGGCTTTTGCTGCATTCGGGTGCCCCGTTGTCGCTTCACGTTGTAGCTGGTGGGCTGGCTGGATGGCAAAACCATATGTCTAGGCTCACGCTGATGAACAGCTTTCAGATTTGGTGAAATCTTCCCCGTTGTGGGTTTTGTTTTGGTTGTTCTGGGTGGGGTTTTTTTTTCCCCTTCAGTTTGTGAAATGAGCGGGCTTACGCAGTGTAAGGAATTCGGGGCGCTCTTGTTTTTTCTGGGAATGTGTTGGAAACTCCGAAGTTACCAACTTTGTCCCGAGACATTCACAGCAGCCCGTGGAGGTTAATGCCTGCAAGGGCTGTGAGGAAGACAGAGTTAGGGTAAGAGGGAACTGAATCTCATATCGGTGATCTGAAGTGCACCAAGCAGATGCATTTAATTCCACAACTAGAGCTTTTACCTACGTTTAACACTCGAAAGGCAGTGGTGACAGCTGGCAAAAGTCTCTGGTGCTTTTAACAGCACTCAGTGTCGCTGACGAATAAAGCACCTTCCCATGCCTTAATCGGAGGCAAGTCCTTACATCTATTATTGAAACCTGGGTAGAGGATTCTCCCGCAGTTCGGTGCGTGTGTGTGTGTGTCTGTGTGCGCGGTTATTGCCACCGCATTGTTTTGTGCCGCACGTAGGATTTCCCTCCGATCCAAAATGTGAAGGCCTAGATGAAAGTCGGGCAGCGTCGTTGGCGTGCTGGAAGAGGGCTAAGGCAGGAACGGTGCGATGCTGCTCAACACGCACTTCGGCACCGTGGCATTCCTCCGCGAACCACTGAATTTCATCACTTCACCAGCACTGAGGGCTCCACGCCTGATAGTGCTCAGTGACTTAAATATCCATGTCACAAGAGCCCTCAGATCGGCTCAGGATTGTGGCGATGACAAGGACTGTGGTGGTCTGCTTTACTGTGGGGCCGAGCCTGCTGTTTGTGTTGGTGGGTCCCCAGCTGAGCACCGAGCCATCGTCATTCCAGGTGGCTTCTCCCTGGTTTCTGACCGGCTGACCTTCTGGAAAGTGATTCTTTTGGGACTTGCTCTTGTCATTTCTGTCTCTGACACCTCGAATTAGATAATGGCAATGTGAGACTTTAGTCAGACTGGCCATTGAAGCTGATGGTGAACGTGATAACTTGCTTCTTGTGTGATATATGTCACCAAGGGCTTGATGATGAGCTGCTCACTGTAGCAGATGGGGATTGTTCCGTCATCCCTGTGGGAGAGGTGTTGTACCCCAGGAAAGCACAGCCACGGTGTTCCTTCAGCTTCACATAGAGAGTGGTTTGGGATATACCCTCAGGTAAAGCAAGCACCTCACCTGTGTCCATGCCTTATCCTTTTGGCTGTGATTGCCAAGGTGATGGGTTTGGGGAGCCTCCTCAATGGAAAGGAAAGGAATTTGCCCGTGAGCTCTGCAGGTACATTCACTTCTAAGGAGTTTATGCATGCAAGGGTCTCTCAAATGAAGGCATGTTTTATTTGTAACTAGCTCCTTTAATTGTTGGCAAAGGAATAAATTCTCACTTATTTGTATTTTTATGAATCAAACTAAATGAAATAATACAGCCTAGGTGCAAGAAGGCACCGGAGGACTCATTTGGATAAATAGTACTCTTCATTCTCAGGTTATTCACACAGTCGTTCTGCTGTACTGAGACATGAGAAAGCAAAACCAGTCAAGTGCTTCAGTAACACTAAGAAAACCAATTCAGTGGGAGGACTGTATAATAGAACTGTGTCACAAGATAATCACTCCTCGCTGCTGCAGAAGTGCTACAGCAGAAACGCGTCCTTGCCATAAAGATGCAGTTACTAATGTCTCAGCAGTTTGATCAAAAGATAAATACCCAGTTGATGGAGTAAAGAGCCAGTATTTCCATCAGCTCGTAACCATCTTCTTGTATACACGTGTAACGCTTCCCATTTTGCTCTACTGTCTTCCCAACAAGAGAAAAAGGAGTATTTCTAAACGCCTGGAGAAAATAACTCTTCCAAAAGACATGTGCATTCATTTAAGGAATTACAGAAATAAAAAATGATAATTTGTGTGCTTGGCAGATGATTTTCACTTTTGGGGCTAATACAGAAAAATGAAGTCAGATCCCCAGATTCCCCATTCTAAAGGGTCAGGCATTTCAAGACGCTAAAGAGGCTTCTTTTTTGAAATCTGCTTTGCCAGTAGCCTGTCCACTCAGCAGCTTTTCTATCTGGTATTTGGTTGGGATGCTCTTTTAATTTAGGTTTAAGTGGTACTTGATTCTGCAAAATGCCGGAAATTGCCTGCACATCCTCAAACTCCAGTAAGGTCCACAAGCGATAGAGGTACTTGGGACCTTGCAAAATGTTTTTTTCATTTGACTGGTAATATTGTTAGATGGACTTTAATCTCTGCAAGGTCAGGAAGTGACTTCTGGGTCTATTTGTCAAGCAGGAACACAGCGAGGCTGAAGTTGCTTTCTGACAGCCCCTATTTATGCGCTTACTGTAAGCTAATGTCTACTGTTGAGTGGGCTGGGTGGGCACAGCAGAGGGCAAAGCTGTCTGCTTGCCTTCCTGGGTCAGGTGGAACGTTTTGGCTGGAGAGGAATATTGATCGTTCCCGGGGAGCACTGAACGTGTTTATCGGAGGGGATTTCCCAGAGCAATTCTCGCTGTGGGCAGAGGAAAGGGTGTGAGGTTCGGAGAGCAGGAATTCAGCAGCGTGAGCACAGTCTGGCCTCGGGGCTTGCAGAAAAGGAGACTTCTCCTGATGCCCCAGAGTTTGCTGCATCTCAGGAACCTAATGAAGGATGGCTGGGTTGAGAGCAGCCTTGCAGGAAAGGACCTGTTCTGTTAGGATAGGACGATTAGTTTACAAAGCCCTTCTTTATTCTCTGCTTGTCTCACTGATTTTTAGCTATTTTTAAATGTCAATTACCCCAGTCTCTGTTCCGATAGCATCTAGTGATAGAGCTAATGAGTGCCTTTGGAGTTGCCGATGCGTTAGTGGCTGTTTAAGGAGCAGGTTCAGTTCTGGCTGACTTGGGGCTCCTTCAGATGTGCTTGCAGTCACACTGTGTTGAAACGAGGAAGGTGTTAAAATCCTTCCAATGCTGTCTGCTCCTCTTGAAATTCACTGAGTAAAGACCTAACCAGACCAAGTGTTGATCTGGTTCAGCAGTATAAGATTGAGGAGATGCTAAAGGAGTCTGTCAATGAGCCTTGGACCATCCTGCGTCGGGGCTAAAGTCCTTGTGGAGGCAGAGGAGGGTCAAAGGGATGTGAAGCCCTTACAGTTTCTCCAGAGCATGGCATTTCATTGCCTCACCTAAGAGTGAGCCATGCCGTGGCGATGCAGGCTAATTCTGGGAACAACTGTGTATTTTATGCCGTGAAGCCAGGCCATGCTACCAGGCTAACAGGAGAACCTCTGCCATGAGGTTGGTCTTACGCTGCCCATGGAAAGTGCTAGGATCTGTGGTCATCCAGAAGGACTAACAGAAAGTCTTCTGGTTCTGCTCAGCGGTTGCCTAAATGCTCTCCTACAAAAACTGGGGTTTGTCTGAGAAAATGGTATGAAAGATCTGTAGGGAAATGCAGACTTTCCACTCTCTACGTGTCCTATATAAAATGGCAGTTTTCCAGTGTCACTTGTAAATGATCCTTTCCTTGACGTGCAACTAGATGCCAGAGAATTTGGTACAAGCTTTTGCATTGCACTGAAGGCCATAAAAACATCAAAAATTCCTTTTTTGGTTGCAAGAGAGCTAGCTGTCTAGCTTGGTGGGTAAGGCTGTCCCATCTTTGCCTGTTTTTATTGAATCTGTTTTTAGGTATAGGTTCAAAAATATCTTCCTCTTAACTACTTCCAAAAGGTCAGCGGAAAGCGCTGCTTCATCAGTTATACAGAACACTTCAGGGGGTGGGGAAGAATCAGAAATGAGTTGTCCTTTGCATTTCTCATAACAAACATATTCAAAACCCAACCACTCTCCCTGTGCTGTGCTGTGAAAATGCCATGAAACTAGTTTGTTTTCTTTCTTTCTCTCCTTTTTTGATACCTGATTTCAATACAAAACCGTATTGTAGGCAGGGTTTGCTACTAGCACCACACTGTCCTGAAACCTTGTAGACCTCATCAGCTACTCCCCAACCATCCTAAGCCGTGAGACGCCAGGGCAGCCTGGGAACGGGGGACGGAGCTCCATTCTGTGTGCTGCTCAGAGCACTTTACGCAGCTCTATTTTTGGCTCCTTGCTTGCTCAAATGAAACTGTCTGATTAAGTAACACATAGGAAATAGATTTTGGTCCAAGTCTGAGTCATCGAGCTATTCATTAAAAAAAAAAAAAAAAAAAAAAGGGCGGGGTTTTGGGGGTTTTTTGGTTTTTTTTTTTTTTTTTTTTTTTTTTTAAAATCTATGATGCTCACTCCTTTCTGTGTTACTTTGCCCCGCAAAGGGACACTCAGGAAGTTCATTTGAATTAGGTGCGAATTCGCAGTGTATGAGCTGTGTAGACGCTCCTGTGCAGAATGAAAGCCACCTGAAGTTGGCTTGGCTTTGAAAATGGGTTTAGTCCACCCTAGGTCTCAGTAAGTGTTTCCTTGCTGAGATATAATTAGCTAATTAGCTGACTTAACTAATCCTGCTTTAAAATTAATTTGGATTACTTTCCTTGGCTGTCTCCTGAGAGAAGTGCTTAGCTCTCGTGGTAACTAACGCTGTCGAATTCTGGGAGGACACTACGTGTGAAACAGTACTTCTGTAGCATCCCATCTTTTGAGCCTGGGTATCGGGGTGGGGAACAAAGAACTTGTAATAGCTAATCTAGACTTGCCACCCATTCAGTCTGTGCAGTTAACTTCCAAAGTCATTACCGGAGCCAGGACTTGTATTTCAGGTACATCTGACCTTTTGCTTGAGCAGTCGGGGCTCTAATTTCAAGTCAAGCCATGAGGTATAGATAAGGTCTCAAGTTTCTTTTTAAATTGCCAGGCTTAAGTGCTGGATGCCCTGCTGAAGTCTCTGATATCTTTGAAAATTCACATGCAGTCGAAGTAAAAGGATTTTAATTAATAAATAAATTGGATATAGCATCAGTGAAGATGTTAGATCTCAGCCTAAAGCAGGGGAGGACGAAGTACCTAGACAGAATGGATGTTCCCTGCTTGTGTAGGGTCTGATGACTTGTAGCTTTTGAAGCCATTCCTGAACCATTAGCTTGCTCTTTTTTTTGCTTTCTTTTTTTTTTTTTT
>WAAD01035884.1:57751-85034 GCA_013389945.1 Fregata magnificens | reverse complement strand
TTTTTTTTTTTTTTTTTTTTTTTTTTTTGAGAATCCACTGAGAATGGACTGGAAAAGGGTAGATGGAATGCATGTACTTTAATGGAGAAAGGAAAAGAGATTAAACCAGATGAGACTCCTCCGAGTGCAAAACTAGTTGGTTAATTGTATCCAGAGTATCGTTATCAGCATTCCCCTATCCAATTGGAAGAATGTGATGTGTAATATTCCACAGCTATCTGTCCTGCTTCCAGCTCTGTTCAGTGTTCTCATTAATGACTTGCACAGTGCAGTAGAGAGTATGCTTATTAAATTTGCAGACAACGTGAAACTGTAAGGGCCTGCAAATATACTGGAGGACAGGATTAGGAATTTAGAAAGGCATATACAAATTGAGGAACTGGTCCAAAAAAAAAAAAAAAAAAAAAAAAAGGAATAACATTCAACTGGGGACTAACCTCAGAAGTAATCAACTGCATGAGCATGGGATGCGTAACTACTGGGCAGGTGATGACACTTTAGAAAAGTTCTGGTGAATTATAGCCAGATCACAAGCTGAATGCAAATTTAAAAAAAAAAAAAAAAAAAAAAAAAAAAAAAAAAAAAAAAACACAAACCAAAAAAAACCACCACCAAAAACAAACCCAAACCAAGCCTCCTGGTATTGCAAAGAAAGGCAGTCCTTGTGCTAGGAACTTATTAAGCATCTACCTCTCAAGACACCATATGTACTATTCGGCACTGGTAAGGTTTCGACTAGGTTTGCTACTATTCTTCAAAGAATGTGGGTCAGTTGGAAAGAGGCCAGAGGATAACACTGAGAATAATCAAAGGTCTGGGAAAGACGGCTTACGAGGAGGAATCGGAAAAACTAAAGTTCTCTTGTCTGGTGAGAGGCACTATCTGCAGTTAGATATTTTTCAGTACATTAAAGGCTTTAGAAAAAATTTAATTAATTACCTGTTTTACAAGTTTGTGTTGGGGCCAAAATCACAGCAGGAGAGTTCCAGATTAGATGCTAGGAAAACTTCTCCAGAAATAACGATAGCAATGGACCAGAGTAGATTGCCTGGTGAAGCCGTGAAGTTTCTGTTATTGGTGGTCGGTAGGAACAGGTTAGAAAAACATTTATTGGCAATGAAATTAATATAGTCACCCCTGTCTTGTGGGATGGCTGGGGAAGGGTGCATTGGAGGACCTCTTGAGGTTTTTTTTGGTCTTAGGATTTGAGAGCAATCAGTACAGTACTGAGAGTAATATCCAGAGGCAGCAGTTACTCAATTAGATATTTATGCTAGTTTTAATCTTTGCAGTCAATTACTTCAATTTTATTATTTCTAGACTCTCTATGAGTAGACAGGGCAGGATCAGGACGCTCTGGGAGCAGCTCAGGTGTGTACATGTAGATACCTGCTTTCCAAATGCAGCACTGTTTTCTATGAAGCTTTGTTCCCAATGATATTATTAAGTTCCAAAGAGGATCTCAGACTAGAACTTGGCAATATTTTTTCCTGTCAAATTTATGTTGAATATGGTAAACCGTTTCAGTCAAAAAGCTTTGTTTTGATATTTGTTGAGCAAAGTATTCTGATTCTCTGTGATGGATTGACAAAGAATCCATCCCTATTCACAAATGAGTGTTCCTTGCGCTGTGTGGTTTATGCATTCTCCCAGCGTTCGATAAAATCATGCTTTGGGTCAAGAAGTTGGAGATGTGAACGTGTGCCACGGGCTCTGTATTCTGGCCCACGCTCCATGAGTTTGAGGGGTCAATGTTTGTGTGGTGTCTGCAGTAATCTTTCATTTTTCTGATTTATGTAATAAAATTATATGACAGTTTAAGAACATGTATTTTTGCTGTATTAAACACGTCTAGAGCACCCTCTAGTTCCTATCACTTCCCTTCTACAGCTGTTACCTCTACATAAAACTAAAAGGCTGTGTAGGATAGGCAGGTGGGATGGAAGACCCTACAATTAGCTTTTTCCCCTCTGACATGAGGCACCGCTAAAGNTTGTACTGAGGGGCCCAAAACTGAACACAGTACTCGAGGTGCGGCCTCACCAGTGCCGAGTACAGGGGCACGATCACTTCCTTACTCCTGCTGGTCACACTATTCCTGATACAACCCAGGATGCTGTTGGCTTTCTTGGCCACCTGGGCACACTGCCGGCTCATGTTCAGCCGGCTGTCGACCAGCACCCCCAGGTCCTTTTCTGCCGGGCAGCTCTCCAGCCACTCTTCCCCAAGCCTGTAGCGTTGCATGGGGTTGTTAAATGCAACATAATGTTTTGAAAGAGAAAGCTGAGGGACCGTTCACAGTTGTTGTAAGGTAAACACTAATTTCTATTCCTTAGTTTAACACATGAAAATATCTAAAAACTGGTAAATCGCCCAAACTTTCACCATCCTTGGAAATAATCTGGTTTTTTTACATACTCAAGTGTTGTCTTGGCTTTTATGTCTAAAGTGTCCAGCTTGGGACAGCCTTTAGGAAGAGGAGAGCATTCTTTCTTCTGCATTTTGGAAGCAGTGAGTGAGTTTGGAGCAGTCATTTGAATGGTTCATTGTGTATGCACACGCCTCTGTGTGTCTAAGTAACCGTAGTGATTTCTTTTATACAATTCTTCAAAGTCCCGGATGAGATCTGGGCTCTGTGGATTTCAGTACAGTAAATGCATGTAATTCAAGATGCGAAGAAAGGAAAGAAGCATTTATTTTACAGATGGGGAACTGAATCATACAGAACTAAGAGACTGTCCAAAAATAATACAGAAAAACTGTGGCAGAACATGGATTCAAGCCTGAACTTTGTGATGTCTCGCTCAGATCCCTAATTACAAGGCTGTTGTTAACTTTCCAAGTTGTTGTCTTACACGTAATCGTAGCACTTAGAGCTTTAACTATTTTGCTATTAAATTAAACCTTTCTTCACTCTGCTGGAACACGGAGCTGGAACACTAGTGTGACTGACTAGAAAATGATGATTTCACACCAAAGGTAGGGAGATGTGGCCAAATGGATACGGAGCAGTCTTGCATCAGGCTGACCCATTAGGCGTCGCGTCAAGAAGTGCCACATTGCTGCCTTCCCGCACCTTTGCGATAGATCTCGCACTTGTCGCCGCAGCGCTTGGTGTGACTGCTGCCGCGGTTATCGCTCAGGATCCTTGGCTTGAGGCGCGGAGACCAGCTGTGCTATTAGAGAAGTGCCATCGTGGGAAGCTGGAGCTGCAGCCAACGTGGCTGTGATATCAGCACCGCTTCTGATGTTCTTGGACACCTCCTCTCTGCTGCTCTCCTCTTTCCCACTCTCACTTCCCCCAGCCCATTAAACTGCACGAGTCAGATGAAAATTTCTACTCAGCAATTTTTTTTCCCCTCCCCCCACACTTTCAGCCATACGAACTTGTTCAAGGAGAAATAGGTGCTATCTCAGAGACATACGTGGGTGTGAAAGAGTGCGCTAAGTAAGGCCTTTCTTCAGGTTAAGAAAACAGCAAACTTGTTCTGTGACATTCTCTCATCCTCCGGTGACCTGCGCAAGGCACAGGGAGTGTTATACATACACCTGAAGCAAAAACAAAGCCAAAAACCATCTAAAACTCTGCAGTTGTTGGGCGGGGTTGGAGTGAATGAGCAGGTGCATACCAAAGCCAAATTATCTTGGGTTGTGTTCCTGTCCTGTTTCATAAGTGTTCAGCAGGTTTTTTGGGTAGGAAACTTGCAAGAAAAGGGGAAGAAGAGTGGGAAATGGCGATTCAGAAGTCGATGGCTTTCCCTGAAGCAGCCCAGTAGTTGCTCTCTAGCTGCCCGATTGCCAGTTTTTGGCAGAGGTTTGAAAGCTGAGTGTCTGTTGACTGTCAGGCCAGCTCTGTCAGTCACCTGCGTTCAGGTTAATGCTTCAGGGAGCTGGCCAAACTCCAGGGGATAACTCGCCTAAATAAAGATATCATTCCTCTTTCATTGGAACTAGATGTTCTTCCCTCCTCCCTCAGTCTCTTGCTCATTCTTTGTGTCGAGGCAAAGTGAGATGGCTCTGCACAGCTTGGGGATGTTCAGATCCAGACCAAAATTTCAGGTCCCGGATGAAAAAAAAACCCATGGCTTAAATCTAGCAACCTTGAAATGAAGAGTGACCCAAATTAACGGCTTTTTTCAGAACAGGATGAACTGAACAGATAGGCTGAAAAATGTAGCACATAATACATGTAAACTCAAGCCTTTGGTATGCAGCCTAATCTGGCACAGCACCCAACTTGCCTGACTAATCTGCTTTATGTCAGCATGACGGGGTTTGTTGGAAGTGATGATATCTTTTAGTAGACAAAGTAATTTAGTTGGCTATCTATTAGTAACATTAGACAAGCTTTCAGGCACATAAGCCCTTCTGCAGGCCACCTGAAAGCTTAAAAGAAAGGCATCGCCTTTGCTTTCAGCTGACCTGTGGAAGCAGTTGGGAGCTTAAAGCTTGCCTGCTCTCTCCATCTTTTCTGCTTGGTCTAATGAAGGATTTACTCTACATTGTCTACCTGATGTCTAGAGGCCATCTTACCCACCCAAGAGTATAATAATTTCTTTCTTTTTGGGACGTTATTCTGTGTTAACAGCAAAAATTTCAGAACAGCTGGGTTTTGGGGGTTTTAGGTTTCGGGGTACCCAGCTTTGCTTTGCTGGCCATTTGTTCTGTGGTGCAGATGTTCTGCGTTGTCTTAAAATCAGAGCCTCGTGATGTCTGAATTGGAGTACCCCAAAGGAGATATCTAAAGTCAGTAACCACTGTCGAAAAGCACAGATTTTGAAGTTAATTGTAATAAGATAAAGCACAATAAATTAGTTAAGCTGCTCTCCTTCTGTGCTGTTTGCCTTCAATAAAAAAGAAGAAGAAATGAAGTTACTTACTCACTTGCCAGTGTTGTGGGTTAGAAGTGATAATGTCAGATAGCTACCAAATGCTTTACAACAATAACAAAATCTAACAACCAAGTAAAGGAATGGGAATACTCGAACTGGAGCTGAAAAAAAAAAAAAAGAATAATGAAAACCACCCTTTCTCATGAATAGTTTTGGTCCTCATTATAGATTAGTAGTTTTGTGAGATGATGTAGAAATGTTCCTTATTATCACAGCTTTATTGCCTACCTCTGTACATCTGTTCCAAAATTCATTTCAAAATGGCCAGACATTTCAATAATCCGGTGTGGCTTGGAATTTTCATATTGTTTCTGGTGCATTAAAATCTGGATGGAAAGCTGGTACTTTTAAATTTACAATTGCACAGACCGTACAACATCTGGGTAGCTTTGCTCTATTGCTTTCCCTGTTCCTTTAAATTTAGACTGAAATTATGATGTGCATGAAAGGCTAAAGACCTTGTGTGTGGCAGGTGTTATTTCAAGCTGACAAAAATTCAGTAATATGTTCATTTTACTTTGATATGGTCTTTTACAAAATACATAAAGCTCTACTTCAAACCTTGGCAAAATAGGTTTATTTTAAAAACAGGAAAATGGAGGATCTTCTGGACTAGGAGAAATTACCAATCAACTTATATATGTGCGCGTGTGGGTGTATTTATATAAAAATATATCCATGAAAGTGTTCCCTAAAAGGTTATTTATTTATTATTCCTTTAATGCTTCATCCCTTCTCTGTAGAGTTGCACTGGTGTATATTCTGGTGGATCAGTGAAGTGGGTTGGGTTTTTTTTCTGAGAATGATAGGACTAAGGCAAATTGCAGACTTTTAAGTTATATAGATTCCTTAGGATTACTTGTGTGGGTAATTACTCGTTATTGCTGGTCAAACACTCATACTTTGGCTTAAACTGGTCTGTATAGAGGAATCTTTAGCAGAGTGAAACCTCCTAGTTCAGCAGGTCCCCACCAAGCTTTGCTGCTTTACATAAGCTAAGATAGAGTTGATATAAGCCTGTTCTGCCCCAACGCATCCATGGCGTTCTAAATATAGTCTATATTAGAAGCCCTCTTTAGTCTGGAGGCTTAGTACTTGTACTTCTATTANTCTCAATCCATAAATATGAGAAAGAATGCAAATGTTGTATTCATGCTCCCCGTGTCCTATCAAGCCCAAATCTTTGGGGGAAAACTATGTTTCTCTCTTCAGTACTGCACACCTAAATCTGTCTAATGAGTCGGTGGGCTTTTCTGTATTGTTAAACAATGTTTAGCAAGAGAAAAAGGGATTCTGGGGAAAGCTCTGTGTGTGTGTCTGTAAGTGCATGTAACTAAATCCCAACTAATGGTTACTCCTTAATCCCTCCGAGTCCCCGTAACCTCTGTTGTGAGACGTATCGGAGGGTGCTTCTGGATGAAACGCTGATTAAAAGTCCGATCCCAGTTGTGTTTGGTGTTATTTTCCGAGGTGGGTATAGTGCTATTTTGCCAGAACAGGTCTGATCAAACTGAATTTTCAACCTGACCTTCTCCTCACCCCTAATAACTTCCTGGTTCCTTGGTCAGAGAGAGATTTATGAGCAAGAACAAAGCGTGATGTGTCTGTCCCAGCAGCGAGGGAAACCAGAAAACTTATTAAGAGAGAAGGGAGGGGGAGAGAAGAGAGAGAATGAGAAAGAAGGGAGGCTGAAAGCGAGTCCTGGTTTCAGACAGAAGCACCTCAGCTTCTGGTCTACTGTAATTACTCAGCCACTGAAGAAATAAAACGTTGAAAAATCAATTTTATAAAAAAATCAATGTTTTAAACAATTTGAAGAGCTCTCGTAATTTTAAATCTCTCTACAATGTACACGTTCAGAGCCCTGATCACCTTCAAAGTGAAGTGCTCCAATAATTTTAAATTGTTCTGCACGGAAAAGGCTCCAAACCCCCATTTCACTTCCAAATGGAAGCAATCTTGAAAATGTGAAGCACACCAGTAATTTTAAATAGCACTCTCTGTCCAGCCCTGCCTGTACTTCCATGAAGTTCCTACAACTTAGAATTTCAGTGTTTCTTTACGTTGAAAGAATTTCTGCTTATGATCTAGAAAGGTGGTTTTTTGTCTACCATGTTGATTTTTTTTTTCCTTAATGTTAAAAACAAGAAGAATTTTCTCAGGTTTTTGGTTACTGAAATTATGGATCTTTGCCCATTAAAAATGTTTCCATTTGTTCCTGTATTTAGTCCGGCCGAAAAGTACAAATTGATGAGTATAGCTGTTATCACTTCCTAACTTACAGCCCTGTGCAGAAAGTGATTTTACATTGAATTATAATTTCATCCACAAGGGCTTTAGACCTTATATAATTAAAATACCTCAATCCTCTTCAAATTAGAAAAGCAAATTGTTACATATCATAAGTAGGTGCTTTTCACTCTAATGACAGTCACTTAGATGATTTATGACATACATTATTTTATATCAAAGTACAATGAAATAGGCATTACCAAAGGTAATCTCAGTAATGTCTGAAAAGGGATCTCAAACCTCAGTGCAACAATGAATGCAGTATTTAAAATGCAAAACCCAAAGACATTATTATGGTTTTGATTTCTTATGCCACAGCTTCTCCTGATGTGTTATATTAGTACAGCAGTACAAAGGGTGTTTTGGATGTATTTTGCTAAGATAACAGACGGGAAAAATGAAATATAAAGTCGGATTTTATGCAGAAATTGTTATCAAAGGGATGATAAAGTAAAACTGCATAATAGCAAGGAAAAACAATTGATGATGTACAAACTGAAATATATTGAGCTCATGGAATATGCTCATTTCCAGCTTTTAAGCCCTTGCATTATTAAAATGCATAATAAAATAAAATGCTCGGATAATGTATAAACAAATCAGACTAAAGTAGCTTCTTGAATATGATCATTCTCATATTTCTGTGTTCTGGATGAAGATTATCCCTTTTCTTCCCCCCCACCCCTACTGCAGTGACCTATTCCAGAGCCTTGGGAGTCAACGGCGAGAATCCCAATGTCCTCGGCGTCCTTTGTGGCAGGCAAATGCTACCCTGTAACACTGCATCAGAACGGGAACAAATGGCTATAAATGAGAACAAATGGCTGTATGTTGGCCATGAATACATTTAGGCTGGAGATGAGAAAAAGGTGCCTAACCATCGGAAGGGTGGGACTGGAGCAGCCTTCCTGCAGGAATAATTGGAATTAAAAAAAAAAAAAGACATTAGAAAGCTAAATCAATTTCAAGTGAGAGGTTGAGATTTTGAGATGGTTGCCTGCAGTGTTGCAGGACCTGCAAGGTCGCTTATGGTGTTGATCCTGCAGTGTCAGCCACCTCCTGCTTTCAGTCTGTGGCTTGCTGAAGCGCGGCCACTTCCCATCCCTGTAACAAGTAGTGCTGTGCAGTGTCACTGCAAAGACTTTACTGAGAAACATAGTCCTGCGTGAAAACTGAGTTTGATACCTATATGTAAGGTTATCAGCCTTGCAGATCTTTTTTTATGCTGATTGCTGCATGGATCTACTTGTGTGCTAAGTGGGGAGATTTTGGTGTGTAAAGGTCCAAAAGTCATAACGGCTGATGGAAATGATGTCTGAGTAAGCAAATAAAAGCCGAAGCTCTTTGACTTGGGATGAGCAGCTATCAGGATTTCAACAGTTCTGGTGTACGGGCTTCAAGAGCGTAGAGGAGCGAGCAGCAGAGAACCCACAAGAATAACTAGAGGGTTAGAAAACCTGATTCACTGTGAAAAGCTTAGGAAACCCAGTCTGGTTAGCTCGAAGGTTATGGGAGACTTGATCACCTTCTGGGAGACCATGCCTGGGGAACACAAGGATCATGTTAAATCTGCCAGCTCTCAGTGCAGTCCCCAGAAGGGGTTTCAAGAGACTCCCCAGCCTGTCCTCCAGCCCTACCGCAGGGCAACTCTGTCCCCCGCCATGCCCAACCCATGTTTGGTGGAGCTAGATCAGTTCAGAGTCAAAACGTAGCAGGATGACGATCATGAACTTCCCAAGGGCTGAGAGGGAAAGAGGACACGTTCTTCATCATGAAAAATGTTCAAAAGGAGATGGCAAGCTTTTTCTGAGAGAGATCTTTCCCAGGAATCAACTCTCGAAGCGCTGTGGCCTGCGCCAGCTGAGCATGTTGGTCCCTCATGGCTGCAGAATCGATGGCTTTGTGGTCTGGTTCTTGCTTACTGAGGCCCAGCCTGAATGCACTTAGCAGTTTGCCTCTCATTTGCGTCAGCATCTAAATAAAGATGAATACCTTTTTTTTTTTCTCTTTTCAAGATGAGCTGTTAATTTTGTAACAGAGAAGAATAATTTAAAGACTTATATAATTAAAAGCACATTTTTTAAAATTTCCGAAGACTTTTTTTTCAATGTTTAGCAGCCATAATTGGGGAGAAGACTGTAAAAGCTCTTAAATGGCAGCAGTCAAATTTCCAAAGCATCCTCGGCAGCAAGAGTTCCCATCACTCAGAAAATCTGGTCACACTTTTAAATACCAAAATGGAGCCTTGGAGGTTTAAAAACATAATAAAATCACATTTCAATTTGAATAAAATTCCCTTCCCATGCATATACTCAAAGTGCTATTTGGAATAAACATGATTTCCAGAAGAAACTCGATCTTGAGGCTAATTTCAGATTTAGCCCTGACAAACTGTGGTCGGTCAGTCCTGGCTCCTTTCTACCACCGCAGCCTCGGCAGAGAGAGCGGAGGCAGTAGTCTGCAGTGGTTCGGTGTGGCACGTGTCCCCTGCAGCTTCACAGCTGGAATATCGAAGGCTCTGCCCATTCCCCTGCTCGCCCTACCTAGACAAAGGGGTTGAGCACACCACGCTTGCAAAATCGTTTACAACAAGCTGTTGTCCACGAACACCTCGTACTGGGTAGCACTGCTGTTGGATATTTAGTAGGTACTCAGGATTCTAAGATGATATTTTTGGGAGACTTTGAAGCGTTCTGGTTAAGGCTGTTCTTATGTCACCGTCATTGTAGAGTTCAACTTCACCGTTTTCCTTAAGTCAGTGTATTTTATTTTGTACAAATTCTGGTGTTAGATAAGCTTGATGAGCAAGTGTTTGTGCTTCTGGATAAGGTGTTTTACTCTGGGGACAGTTAGGAGGAAAAGGAATGGGAGCTTTCCTGGGTGACAGCAAACAATCATGATAGGCATGGTTAGGGAATCGAGTTTGATCAGTCTCTATATCCGCGTGCTTGAGTGGGACAAAAGTGCAGGTCCTCCTTGTAGCCCTTTCTGTCTTGCTGCAATCTCTCCTGATATGGCAGGTGGGATTAGGCAGCAAAGTCCCCGTGCTGCCGCCTCCATCGCTCAGCGGGCAGTGGCAGTGTCACTGCGTGACCAGAGATGCGGTTCAGGCATTGCGGCAATCCTGCTCAAGTGCCGATGGAAAGCTTTACCTGAAATCCTGTGAGAGAGAGAGGCGCGTGCAGGCAAAAGCTGAGCATCAAATCAGCCCAAAGGGAGAAGCTGTTTTACCTATATGCACACAGAAAAGGACCACAGGAATGGGCCTGAGGCTGTTGAAGTGTGCTATGATGGTAGCCTTTCACCTCAGCATGCGCTCAGCCTGCGCCGGCCAGGATGACCTCCTACAGCCAAGCAGGTCTGCTGCTGCCGGCTGAGACACTCTGTGGGATTTTCAATGGTTACGTGAGTGAACAAACCAGCAACTATAAACGTGGCCTTGTGCTTAAAAAAAGAAATGCTTCCCTACCCTGCCATTGCCTGGAAAGCTTCAGTGACCAAAATATCTGCAAAGCTCGGCGCTCCTGAGCAGCGTTGCTTTGCTGGGATCTTCTGACGATGACGGCATGGCAAAGAGCCAGGAGGAAAACTCTCAGGAGGGAACTCCACGCGGTGGCTGTTTGAAGGCGGAAAGCCGTCAGTGTGTAGAGCTGATGATTGTGCCTTTGAGGGCAAGCAGGGGGACTTCTTTTAAACGCAATGGTGAACCAGTTTGACATGGATTAACTGGACTTTCGGAGGAGGGGGCTGCTATCATTTAAAAGTAAACCACACTTTTTTAATTCTGTGAATATTGGTTTTCCGTTGCCTTCTGTAGAGACATTACCCGCCGATGGCTGGCTTCCAGGTTTAAAACCGTTCTCTCATTTACGACTGGGAGCTTCCAGTCCCGTTGCCTTTAGTTCTGCAAGGATTCTGCCAGAGAAACTGCGGAGAGGTGGTAGTGGGTTTTAGCATACGAGGAGATATAGTAAATAGAGGAAATATATTTAGTGATAACCATAATGAGGGTTTCTTCTCTATTTTACCAAAGAAGAAAAAGCATAGCAATGAGATCTCAGTTTTGGGATAGCGTTGTAAGATTAAGGTTGAAGGGGGGATAACTGGTGTTTGTCTCAGCTATGCGAAGCTGAAGTCAACACCTACCTAATACAGCAGTTTCTGGGGCAGAGGAGGTTGTTAGTGTGCTAAACGGTGGGTTCAGAGATCCAGCACTGACTGTCCTCACACAGAGGCACTTTGTTAGAGGCACTCTCTGCCTGAGTCGCTGGGTGCTTTCAGTGTGTTACCTGTTTTCGTAGCATGGAGTTATGCGATTCTTTGGCAGTGTGTCTTTGGAGAGAGCTCTTCAACATTGTACAAGCCAGGAGCAGAGCTGGTGAGGACATAGCTCTCTGCTTGGTGGAAGGGAAATGGTTGGAACTTGGAAGTCAACTGTTCTGCTTTTCTCGTTTTTCATGAACTCATCTGCTCTATAGTGTATTCATCTGTAATATCCTCATCCTTCAGAAAGGTAAATAAAATAAGTCAAGAGGATTGTTTTGAGCAGTGAAGTTTTCTGCTTGTCACGTGAGACATCCCAAAAAGCTTAACTCGAATGGGGAATCGCTGGGCACTGCTCTCTATTGCGTCTAGCTGTTGTTGGGTGCAGGAGAGGTCAGGGTTGTCTCAGAGCTGGCTACGAAGCCTGTATTCTTTCTGACTCTGTCCCAGCTACGCCTGCAAGCTCTAGTCCTTGTCTTTCACCCACCCATTAGCCAAGTACTTGTGCTCTGTCTTTCCCTAAACCATCTGTACGTCCTTGTCCTCCAGCTGTAGTGTGTAAGGCAGAAGGGGAGGCAAGCGTGTTGGTTCTGCCACTTTATTTTTGCAGTCCGGGTGCCCTGGCTTTTCTGTCCTGAACCTGCTGGAGGAGATGTCCCGAGAGGACCAAAAGATCTTCCCTCCTGCGTTACTCCAAGCTTGCTGCTTCTGAGCTGTGCCACATGCCATAAAGGAGAGAGGCAGGTCGTAGGGGACCTTCCAGTCCTTCTGGACCAGGTCCTGTTATTAAATGGGAGGGGATTGCTAGAGAACCATGGAAACTCAGTGACTATTCAGTGGCCCACGCTACTGCTGAAATTTGGGAGGCAGTAATTCATCTGCCTCAAGGGAACCGAGCTTCACCACTTTGCTCTGTGGAGCATGGTTTTTGGGGAACATGTGTAACCTGCAGAGCCTGGGAGGCAGTGTGGGTCTCCTGCAGAGGGGGATCCCTTCACGGACAGTGAAGGGCTGCGCTGATTTCTACCTGGGGTTGACACAGCACCGTTCCCCCCCCACCCCCACCCCCGCCTTGCTTGGGTGCCGTGCTGCAAGTGATTTTGAGAAGAAATAATACGTGTTCTTGCTCCAACATGATATAAAAATGTCTTTATATTAGAAAGTCTATATTTTATTGAGGTTTGCTTCGTATTAGTGTCATAGAAGACCTTGATTTCAATATAACAATATGAAAGTGCACGTGTAATTTCTCTTCTGATCACATTAATGCTAAACCACTGTACATGGTAGTAATGTTAAACTAATGTGACAGAATAATACAAGTATAAAGTGATGTAAAACCATTAATATTATAGAAAGTTATTCATTTTATGCAAAGGATTCTAAGGAGTAATTTGAATAAAATTCCTTGCCTCTCTGATCTAGTTGAGCTACTTTGATCAAAAGATGATAAGTCTGATCAACAAACTTAATATTAGCTAATTTCCATACAACGACTTCTTGTTCTTACTACTGCTCATGGCATAGCTCAAACCGAGTTCGCTGCTGTCAGGAACTCCGCTCTCTGCAGCGTCTGATCTTGAGGTACGGAGAGAAGAGATGTGAGATCAGAGGTGAAGCAATTTATTGAGTATTGGTAACCTGGTCCATTTTGGCATGCAACGTTTTCTCTAGTCAAGTTTAAAGGGCATGTAAAACTTTTAGCAAATCAGGCCGTAAATGTTTAATGGTATGAGTTGCTCCTTAAATACAATAATGGAGCAAGTTGCAACCACTAGCAAAAATGGCTGTGTACTGAATGTAAAAGTAACCTTCTTTCAACAGCAGGTTTTGGTTTCGCTCAGAGAGCTGTATAGCATTTATTTTAACTCCCTGCAAACTTTAGGTCTCCGATTAAACAAAGTAGGAGCTGGATGATATCAAGACGTGCATTTCCCCCATTTAATCAGCTCGCTGAAGATGGCCAACAAGAATACGTAGTGTGTGAAAAACCAGGCTTCCAGTGAAGTGAAATGAAATGAAAAGTTATAAGGCTGTGGTTTTAGGAATGGCCTTTCTTTTGTGGCTTTTGGTTTAGTGTATTATTTGTCAGATTTTTATACGGACATTATTGCTTTAAGAAAAAAATTTAAACCCTGAGAAATTACTCTCAGTCTAACGAGTTCTTTTCCACTGACTACAGACATCATTAGGGGATGGCTATAGCCTGAGGCTGTGCATGAACTTTTTCTTCTAACTGTACACTTTATGTATAATTTAGCTTTCTTGCCTAAATTATTCAGGCAAATAGTGAGTGAAAATAATGGAGTTCACTGAAACCTTCCACAGTATTAAAATAAAACAGTTTTTTACGTTGATTTGAATTTTTAAGCTTTTTAATCATGGATTTCAAATGGAATACGCATGTCTTCAGCTCTTCTCTGCTTGTCCCCCTGTGCCTTTTTTCAGTAAAAGAAAAGAAGAAAGGAAACGAACTTCAGCAAATATCCCATTAATTAGTAAATGTTACTTATGACTACTTGAGATAGGAGTAATGGTAGTTAGGCAAAATCTATAGACATAGAAAATACATTCAGCAAGTATCGAACTACAGGCTGTGTTATCTCTTTTACCCCAAATAAGGCTAGCAGCATAGCACGTTTAAATACTGTTGAGCTGCTTTAAGCTCAAAAATACTGGTAAGAAACTCTATGCAATAAAGGTAAACTCTAAAAACTAACACAAAGGCTATAATTTTTTCAGATAATATTTTTCTAGTTTAATATTACTCTTCAAAAAATTCTTGCTTTGAAACCTAGGGGCCTGATCCCGTGCTAGGAAACTGGTACAGCTTCAGGAAACCCTGCAGATTTCTTCCAGGTGAAGAATCAGCGCTTAAATGTTTACTATTGTAGCCAGTCCTCTGCAATCATGTGCTGCAAATTCACTTTATAGGTTATTGCTGATGCTATTACTAATGTGATAAGTACTATATCTAAATCTGGATAGAGTCAGGGAGTATATGCTGTCATGAAAAAATGTCCTTTGGAAATTAAGGTATCTTAGTAATATCTGCAAGCAGACCTCTACAGTTCCCTAGCTCGGGTACGTTGTGCTTTCACTGAATGTCTGTTAAAAGTAGCATAATGTTGATTTTTTTATATGTATGATGGGAAAGGAGCCATATCTAGGCACCTGCTACAGTTCAAGATGGGATTCAAATCTGCAATCCCATTGCAGACCAGCCAACAGAAAGGGATCTCTCCGTGGGATTCAGACCAGGCTCTCTTTTTGAGAAGCATGACATGAGGCAGAGATAAGTATAGCTTTCTCTGATTTCACCCCCACCTATACATTAACTAACCTCTGTAGTTTGTCAGCGGGCTTTGGATTAATCCAAAGAAGTCAAATAGGTCTGACATCTCTCGATGCCTGGCGTAGCTAGTGTCACCCAGCTCTGTTCTTACGCAGCATGGCAGCTCCTGGATCCACAGCGCTTGTTTCCTCAGACTGCAGAAATACTGGGTGGGACAGTTCAGGAGTTTCCTCCCAGTCTGAGTTTGTACCCTGTACCTTCCAAACCTGGAAACCAGGTTGGTTTTTTTTAAAAAAAAAAAAAAAAAAAGAAAAAAGTACCTTTGGTAAGATTTTTATTATTTATGAGCTTGACAAAGAAAGAAATACCACAGGAGTGGTCATCTTCCGTGCTTAGTCAAAGCCCTTCATAAAAATTGCAAAGCAAACCAACAGGCAAGAAGAAAGAAAAGTTTTATGAACTTTTTTCTGAATTATTGAAATGGCATTATGTGATATGGGTTAAAAAAAAAGTTTGTTCCTCGATTTCATCGGTTCTGATACGCTGCCTCCTGCTCTTTGAGTTTTCAGACTCAAGAAATTAGATACATGCAAATTAGTTGTCTTTTAATTTGAACACCCAGCGGATGTGGATCGTTACAAGCCATCACCCTAGATTATTGTCACACCTGAGCTGTGTGTATATGACAATACGCTGCCTGCCCCAGTACGGCGATAGTCCTCTGAACTAAGCTGAAGTTGTCCTCAGATCTAAACGTTGCAACTCTTCTGCGTTTTTATTGCGAGTTGCTGGCACACCACAGGTAGCAGCAGGCAAACATCTGGAAACAAATAATAACAGGGTTTGTTCTTCTTTCAACTTTGAAAAGATGTTAACTCTGGATTCTTTATTGCTAAATTTTTTTCTTTAATAATTTAATGTTTCTTTAAAGGGGGCAATTCTTTTCTGATAAGAGCAGACTTCTTTTAATGTCTTGGGTTTATTTAAAAGCTGCTGTCCTGATTGTCAGGATATTTTGTTTCACTGTTAGGCTCGTTGTACGTCTCTCAACTACTTGCAGTCACTTGTGCATGCCTATGCATCAGGGCAGTTGCATAAATGAATTAAGCAAATAATTAAAATTTAACTCCGTACAATTCATGGTATGTACAATCTCTGGTTTTGCTGAAGAACTTTATGAAGTAAAGCAAGGTGATTTTTACAGTGATGGCTATTGACTGTAAACTTACAAAGGGAGCAGTAGAGCTATACAACCTGGAGGATCCTCTCTTGTTTGCATTTTGGTCTTATGACTATGCAGTCTTTGGTGTTGCACAAGAAACTGATATTCGCTTATTATCGTGCACAGTGCGTCAGTCTTTTCCCCTCTAGTTAACCCAAGAGATGATATGCAATCTTGATGTAGCGATTCAGTGGAAAGTACCTTTTTACTCGTCTACGTTTATTTGGTTGTTCATGAGTCTTCAGTACTGGGGGAAAAAATTTTTCAGCTAAAGCAAGGAAGAATTACAGAATTGGGAAGGATAATATTCAAGTGAAAGCATATGAAGCTGAGCTGCTCAGTTAATTACCCGTTAAGGTCTAGACTGTGAAATCCTTTGACAGTACGACATCCTTTTCCCACTAAATTCATGTTTGCCAAAGCCCAGCTGAACATCACATGAGAAAATTCTCCTTGCAGGGATGTTGGACATACCATACATCCGCAAGATCAGCACAGAACTACTCAATTCCCTGTTTGTGTCAGGAGATTAAAACGCTTGGTGAAGCCAAAATGATTTCTCAGTACATCTTGCAGAATAGCTGTTTCCTTTCCTCTTTCTCCTTATGCACAACAATTTTCCTTTCTTTTTTAAAAATTTGTTTGACTAGCAATAGGTTTCAGGTTGTGTTGGTGTTTTGTGGTAATCTATCATTTGACTGCCTTCATGAGCTTATCTGTCAGCTAAAAATCCAAGTGCCTTGAACATTCCTGACTCGTGCTGTCACAAGGCAGAGCAATCTGTGTCTTTCTCATCTGTATTCTTTTGAAACACAATTTCAACCCTTTTTAGTCGGCTGATAGGTTTTCTGGAGTTTGTGCCCATAGAAAAGACCTCTGGCCCTTTATAGGCTGCAGTATTGCTTGCTGTTTCATTAGTCAGCTTGCCTAAAACTTAGTCTGCCACGTATCACAGCTTTCCCATGGATATTTTGTCTGTGTGTGTGTTTTTAAGGGAATTTCCAGACTTTAGGCAGAACCTTTCATCAGGAAAGAAAAAAGCAGCTCTGCCTAAGCATCCCGTGAACATGATGAAATACAGTTACCAGTACATCCAGCAAATGGAATTTTTATGTTACACTCAGCCCTTGTCACTTCTGCCCAGGGATGGATTAATGGCAGAGCTGATGGGGCCATAGCCCCGTCCCCCCAAACACTAGGGGACCCTGGCTTCTCCTGTCATCACAGAAACCTCCATCGTGGCTCGCAGCCAAAGGGCGTCGTGAAGATGCATTACTTGGGGTGAGCTCCAGGAGTTCCCCGTGGGTCGCGGAGGGGGCTCATTAAGCGCACCGTCTTCAGAGATGGTGCAACGGCCCCCATGCCTGGCCCCTGCCACATCTCCTAGCCCACGTCTTGGGGAAGTCTTGCCCCTTCTCATAAACATTTGGGAATTTTTGCCGCTTTATGGAGCAAGGTACCTAATAGGAGAAAAATCTCAGGTTTGCTCCTGCTTTTCTGCGTTAGACCAAGGGCAGTCCTTTTGGAAACACTGACAGGTCCATCAGTTACTCTGATGTTCAGAATTTGGTTTTGCCGCAGATTCCCTGGCCTTGCGATGCCCCCGTGCAGATTCTTGCCCTGCTCTCCCTGGCTTCTCCATCCCATTCAAGCTGGCTCGCTGCAGAGCTCCCCACTTCATCTTCTTGCCTTGCTAACTCGTATTTACCCAAAACTCCAAAACTTACCTCTTCCACCTTTTTTTTTTTTTTTTTTTCCCCTTAGCACTCCTTCAGTTTGGCCTGGGCCAGTAAGTATGTCTTGAGTTGCTTGCTTGTCCTAATGGTCCAGTTGAATTTCTCTGTATTACCAAACAGGCTTAACTGAATCGCTTTTAAACATTGAAGGCTAATTAGTGACATTTCTGTTGCTCTGAAAACACTTACAAATGTCATTCCAAACTGGTTGGGAAAGAAACAAAATTGGGGCTAGATATTTTTCATAAAACTGCCAGAAAATGAAGGGTTGGCTGCTGCTTACAGCACTTGCCTCAGACTTGTTGAAGGGAACTGAATACACATAAATGACCTCACCCATAAACATGTCTCTTCCTTTCTTCATGAATGTTTAATTATAGGTGACAAAGGGACAACCCCAGCAGAAGAAATTTATGGCAACCCTGCCTAAAGCTTGGTGGGTTAAGATATTTTTGCAAGTATTTGGGAGACGTTGGGATCAAAATCCTGCTCTAGCAGAGTCATAGCATGGTTTGGTGTGGTTTGGTCCTGGGTGAGTGGCTTAAGTCCCCAGGTTGTTTCATTTTGAGAGAGAAGCCAACACTGATCCCTTCTGTGGAGATGTCCTACTTCTTTAAAAAAAACCAAAAACAAAACCAAAAAAAACCCCCAACAAACAAAAATAAAAAATAAAAATTAAAAAAAAATTCCCCAGCTGTAAGTGAACGCTCTGTGCTGGTGTTTAGAGGTGTCTTGCAGGAGGTAGGCAAGGAAGGTCTCTGAGATCTTGCTGAGCTCTTCAAACCAGCGCTGTTCAACTGTGGGTTTGGAGACCATAGGAAACCTGCTATGCTCCATGAAACTGTTGCAAATGTGTTTTTAAAAGCCATGCATGTGCATTTGTGCACATCCAAATCTGCAAAGAAATGGCAAATGGAAAAAAAAACTGAGGGGGAGAAAATTTGTCTTTACTTTTACTTGGTTTTTTTATGAAAGGTTACTTGGGCCTTGGATCACAGAAAGGTTAAGCATCATCACTCTACTCATTGAACTAGAGAATAAACCAGCAGCAATGGTGTGAAAAATCCAACCCTCTGGGTCGTTTGCTTTTTCTTACAAGTATCTATGACAAAATGTTTTGTTTCAGGTCTAATGGAACATTTCATTTTCAGGCCAAATAAATTTGTGTGCGTTTGGTTTGGGTTTTCAAGAAATAAATACTTAAATCTAGGTCAGGTTGATAGAGAATTTTTTCCCTTCCACCCCCAAATTTTCATTTTTCAGGAGTATGCTGTTGAGTCTCTCATTCTCTGAAAAGTTTTCCCTCAAACCTTCTTTGCCCTTGAACTTCTACTTACTTCTCCTTGTAAAGCACTTTGTGATATTACTTTTGAAAGCCGCAATATCAAAATATGGTTTATTGTTATGCTTTTACTTCAGGATAGCGTGTTCCATGTTCTCCCAGTCCTTGTGCTCCTCTGCAGGTGCCTCTAAGTACTCAGGAAATGTAAAAACTCAAACCAGTCTGTTCAATTTAGCATTGTAAAAAAAAGAAAAAAAAAAAAATTTTGGCTTTGTTACATTTCAGTTGTATAATTTATTTTATTGTGCAGAATTCTGAGAGGGATAAAGTGACGGGTGGATGAAGAAGGGAAAAGAGAGGGAGTGTGGCCTCGTTTGGACCCACTGCTCAAAGATGCATACAGAAATGAAGGTTCAGGTGCTTTTAAAAAGGAGGTTATCCTACTCTTTCATTTTTAAAATATAAGATCCATTTAACAGATGCCGTGGTCCTGAGGGAGTCGGTATGTCTTTGCACACAGACCCTGCACAGTGTAAATAGACACTACACGAATGTCCAGAACCTGCTTGCTAAATTTGGTCACCTGAAATTTGAGGGGCGGTTTTAGGACAGTGAAAGCAGCTCCTTTGGGAAGCCCACACAATCGTCGCCCCATTGCTATGCTCACCCAGAGCTACTGATTAGTGTTGGCCATAAGAGTGCTACAGATGTCTGGGACACGTTTTAGGCTTTGTCCAAACAGGTCAACGTGTAGCCGACAGGCAGCATCAATACCCGCCTAAGCAATGAGAAGAGAGGGGGGAAAAAACAAACCCCCAAACAAACACCACCCTAGGCCACCCTAGCAGGGCACAACGCACGCCTGCGTGTCTTGAAACCTGTTTAGAGGCTAATAGCACTTATGATCGGTTGTTGGCGATGCTCTTCAACGTCTGACCTCCCAGAATAGTGTCTTGGGACAGGACGGTGGGAGAAATGGAGATATCCTACAGACGCCTGTGCCACACTGGTGGCACCCTCTTGTCTTCAACCTGATGTTCTTTAAGACCATTTTTCCCCCATTAAGCGGTATTTCAGAGTAGTGACATTCCTCAGCAGCCATCATTTTTTTTCCAAGTGAGATACACAACAGATGGTTACACTGGTAAGATACGTGTGTTTTTTCTCATAAGAGGAAAAAAAATTGGCCAACCTTGCAACTCTGTTTTGCATTAACCAAAGAGGTGTAAAATGCTGCCAAATTTGAGAGCATTTGTATTTATTTCTGCGTTGGCTTTGTACAACTGCAAGTGACTAGGCAAGGTGCAGAGAGTGAAAAGTTGCGTCCAGATTCGCTAGGGAAAGGGGAACTGGCTGAAACGTCCCTTGGAGTGCAATTCTTTGCGGAGGGGAAAAATGTTCCTCCTCTCCTCCTCTTGCTGCCTTCTTCCTCCTTTTGCATGTTTCTTTCTGTTAGAGAGCTCTTTACAGGTACTTTTACAATCTGACTTCTGAACCGCTTCTTCATTCAGCCGTTATTTCTCCGTCGCATCCCATCCAGGCAGCTACCTGCTGCTTTTTTGCCTGATCCAGATTATTTGGCAGGAATACCACTAGTCCCTTCCTTCTTCCCCTGTCAGAAATCTCGTGGTTTGTGCCACTTGCTATTTTTATGACTCCTGGTTATTTTGCCACAAAGGCTCATACTTTGGGCATCATGACCCCAACGCATCGGGTACAGTCTGAAACAACAACAAAAGATTATTCCTGCCCTGAATATCTTCCATTCAGCCAGCCCATTTCCCAACCTGTATTAGCAGAGGCGAAAATGGGACAAAAGAAAACTCCGCTGCAGGGGCCTTGAGGTTTTCACATGTTGACATTTTTCAGGCTGGCAGCCTGCCCCGCTTCACCATGCGGCTCTTCAAGAGGTGGCATTTCAATACCGCACGTCCCAGAAGGATGGGGAAGGCGGGCAGCAGAGCTGATGGCCCACCCTGGGTTGAGTCCTCAGCCAGGAGAACCTCTGGAGACACAAGCACAGCTATCGCTGATTATTTCTTTTATGCTTTCCCTCCCGCTTTGTCATTATGCTTCAGCTTTGAAACCGAGCTTTGTTTCAGCCTGGTAGCCCGTGGCAGTGGACTAGAGAGAGGAGACTTTTACTGAGCTACCGAAGGCATTGTGTGCACGGGAAGAAAATGTGTGAAGAATTGAAATGATATGGTTGTACTGGGAGTTTGTTGTGGTGTTAACACTGGCTCACATCTTCTGGTAGCTAATGGAGCATGGTGGGATGATCTGAAGATGAAATGATTCTGATATGCTGGGATGTGACATTTAAAAAGAATGGTGAAATTTTATTTCTTATTTTCCTTTGTGCAGAGAGAATGCATCTTGGCTCTCAGTACAAAGTGTGTGATTGTAGGGTACTTCCAGTCTGGGTCTTGCCTTCAAAATAGAAGCCATGCTGTCCGCTCCTCCCTCTTTCCCTTTTGTTTTACGGCTGCAGACTGTGCACAAAACACACGGTAGAGTCCGAGGGCCAGATCCTGAGCTCCCCCGGGCCAGTGCTCATGGGCAGCACCACCAGGTGCCTCCCTGTTTGCAAGCTGCCGTAGGGCTGCTGCCTTTGACATTCGCAGAGACGATGGCAGCAGGGTCTAGAAAGGCAGACGAGGGGTATTTCAGAGGTGTTGCTTCCAGCAAGAGGAAAAATTGTTTAAACTAAGCTCTGGTGATACTGGCATTCAAGAGAAATCATATTCTTGGGAAAGTGGTGCAGGACAGGTGAAAGTTGAAGTCTGGATGAGTGCAGAAGTCTCTGTTTTCAGCATATCTGTAATCCTAGCAAGGGCAAAGGGGATCATTTATCCCATTGAAGTGATTGCAAGCAGGTTGGCATGTGGGTTTTTGCTAGCCAAGCTAGTTGGTTAAAGTTGTTTAAATGTCATCAGCCAAATAAACGGCATGATTCCCCCCCCCCGCCCCGCTCCCTAACTGGCGGTCAGGTAAGTGCTTCTAATGTGAACACACGCGAGCTGGAATGGAACATGAATAATATCACAGGTGACACCTTAAAACTCTCTTTTCACAAAGATACATGCCAGTGAAACCACATCACAGGTAAATGCGCGCTGGTAGGAAGCACAAAAGGAGCATTAGCGTTGCTGGGGCAAAGTGATAAGAAGAAAAATAACATGAGAGTGGATATTCCTAGAAATGTCTTTGTCAGTAGTCATCCATTCCTAATAATCACTGTGATTTTTATGAGAGTCATTGTGAGCCCTAACTCCTTCGATTGAACACGGAAGTAATTACGTGTGTAGATATCCTTAATTTGCCTTCGTGTAAATTAAAGCTGGATGCCAGCTTAACTTATGCGCTGTCTTTCCCTAAATGCTTTTATAGATTTTTCTCTCTCTTTTTCTTTCTTTTTTTTTTTTTTTTTTTTAAGATCAGAAATGAGAGCATCCACTGAATATGATAAGAAAAAGAATGTCGCTGGTTTTGGCTGATTGCACTTTTCTGCGTATAATGAAGAGCTTGCTACTTGTGAGAAGGGAGAGGATTTAATGAATCACAAAAGTACATAATTTATTGTAGAATGTATTCCACACATATTTCAGAGCAAATTCCATGGAAAATGTATGTGAGTCGTATTTCTATGAATCAGACTCTCGGAATATTTCCTTAGAAACAGCTTGTCCTACATTTTTATAAAGGAGCTGCAGCATTTATAGTACACCATTGAATTAACATTTTGTGGTTAAAAATGCAGCCCGAGAAATTAAAATGATATTTGAAACATAAATCCTGCGTGCTAACAACTATCGTTATAAAAGCCAGCCAGAATCAACAGCCATAGCTTGTTTTCTGCAAGGCTCTTTCTGGAGACCAGTTCTCAAAAAACATCTGTGCAAATGTTGGGGGGAGGGGGGGAAGCCCCAACAGGAATAGAAGCCATCAGTGGTTAGGTGTGTTATAAATACATTATTACTTCATTGTAATGGCATACAGGTTTTGGCGAGACTGGGGTTGACCTCACTGGCTGTCAGACCTCGAGTTACTCCCGGGGAAGGAGCACACGGGATGGGATGCCCGCTCGGCACCACTTCAGTAGGGAGCGAGCAAACCCAGGTAACGCAGGGGGACTCCATAATGTCCGTACGAGTAGGAGCCGTTGGGTTGGCTTCATATCAGACCTGGCAACGAGGGGTTTTGAGAGCTTTTGTTATCCTGGTTCCAAACTAAATGTGCAGAAATCTTTCAATTACTTACTGAGAGGGTCTCACCGATGTCTCTTCCGCCTCAATCTCAACTTGACTAAGTGCTTTTATGAGTCTGTCTTTGCAAAACAAAATCCTGTTCTCACTGCTGAATGTTGGCTAATGATTTTAGGTACTCAGCTTCAGGCGAAATTTTTCCTAAAATGCCAGGGCGCATCAGTCCTCTTTAAAATCAACACATATATAGTCTTGGACGCCCTGAATCATTAGCTGCTGCAGAAAATGCTGGCCAATTTTTTTTTTTTTTTTTTTTTAGTCTTATTAAAACACATTTTTGAGTTATGAGAAAAAGCTCAGCCTCCTCCTAGAAGAATTTTGAGCAGAAGAGAGATATTTTGCAACTAAGGAAAACAAAACAAACTGCAACAAGAGATAGCTTTATAGGGGTATAGACTAGATTTATCTTGTATTGTATTACTGCTTAGCAGACAACTGTAGACAAATTTGCGTGATCTGAAGCTCTGTGCAAGTAGAGACTTGTAGACCACCTCCAGTTTTCAGTCAAAACTGGTAAGACTAACAGGAGAAAGGGTTCAATATATCAAGACTGTGGCTGCAAGCATGAAGTTAATTGTACCAATTGAGGATTTTTTTCATGTTTTGGTGATGCTCTTTAGACTCTTCCTCTGGGGTTATGGGAGCTAGACAAGGAGGCAAATGATGTTGCAAGAAGGGATGGGGGATTTGAGTCAGTAAGGCACAGATTAGTTGGAGCTGTCAAGCTGCTTGGTAGGGGAGCACCTACAGGCAGGGGCCTGCTGAAGTTCCTGTCCTTCACCATCACTCCTGCAGCTATTCCCGATGGCCGCAGCCCCAGGCTGGCTTCTTCAAAGCCAGGCAAGTAATCAGAAGGGCGAATGCCCCAAAACTAAAGGAAATAAATGACCAAATGTAGCTAGTAGGTACTTTGTCTTGCCTTCTTTTGCAATCATCACAGCTGGGTCCCTGTGCCTGACACATCTTCTGTGTTGCTCAGAAATGCTCCATGCTATCTGTACACCATTTCCACTGAAACCAATCAAAAAAAACCCCAAGATGTTTCAAAAGCCTCTAGAATATTATGTGATTAAAAACGACTGTCTTGAGGCCTTTCCTAGCTTAGCCCCCTAAATATGTAGGGCTACAGGGTCTAAATGCAAACTGCATACAGCATCCTTTGGGACGTGAGGTCAGCCAAATTCAGGCACTTTGTATCTCTGCAGCCCCTTGAGGCCAACAAAACGTACCTCACTTGGCTTCCTGCTTTGCCTTGCCTGTGTAACTCAGACCTTTGATGGTGAGCCTGTTTTATCCAGGGGTGTTTTAAGAATAGACTATTATTAATGGAATCAGAAAATAAGCAACCAGAAATAATCAGAAAACTTCAGAATTTTTTTTTTGTTTTTAATCAGAAATAAAATATCTTCTATTCTTAGAGGAGGCATAAAGCTGATGTCATGACTGGCGCTGATCTGAGTTTAAATCTACACTCTCCCAGAGGAGACCAGGAACCTCCAATCAAGTCGTCATCTTGTTCATGTAGGTGATGGGGGGCACGGGCAGAAATGTCCCCTGTGCACCTTTCTTCTTTAAGAGTCGAAGGAAGGAATCAAAGCTTCTTCTGCTCTTATCTCTCCTTTCTCAGTGTTACACGCATCCTGTGACATAAGATATATCCACAGAGGGTTTTGGTGACTATGGCAGGACAGTAGGCTTGTGCTTGCTGCAGCCTGGTCCATAGGCTATGACGCTAAGCAAGCCTTGTAACAGCATGCATCCAGCTCGGGATTGTGGCTCCAGCCCTGCCAACACTTTACATCACGTTAACCACACTGTATAAGCATTTGTTTGCCAGTTCAGAGGCTGTAACAATATGTCTTTATTCCAGCGATGGTTTTTTCACAGCTCAGTAAAGCTATTACAGTTGAATATAGCGAAAAAAGGAATCGCAGGGCATTTTCAACATTTTATTGCCTTTTTTTTACGTGTGTGTCCCTGTTAAGTAGGTATTGCTATCAGTGCAGTCAATCTAATTTTGCTATCGGATAACTATATCATGGCCAAATAAAAAAATAGCATTTTATATTAGCTGTTTTTGGAGAGGATTATGCTGTCATAAACAGGCTCAGCAGGAGTTTCAACCAGGGCTTGATGTGCAGTAATATGCTTGAAATGTCTACTTCTGGTTTTCTTACATGGGACAATGGTCCCAGCTTTTGTGGCTCTGACAGATCAGCTGATAGCAACTACGCGTTCCCTGCTTTATATTCTGCTTTTTAACTTGCTCATCACTAACTTCACATGCAAAACAGCAAGCTCAACAGAATCAGTCGGATATGGCAGGTAACATCTGTGAGCAATTGTATGTGGACTGCAAAAAACCCCAAACCCTTGTTGCTGAAACATCTGTTGGTTTACATGGAACTCAATTGATGTTATTATTGAGCGTAATACAAATTTAAGAGAGATGTTATGCAAAAAAACTATATATAAAGAAAAAACCAAATTAATACCCTTCCCTCTTTTATTAACACCTAAAGTTATTAACATTGGAAAAAGGAGGATTATTTTGTTTTTACGCTGACCATGTCTCCCTGCTGGTACTATGTCCTTTCCCTCCTCCCACAAAAGGAGGAGAACTAGTCATCCAGCTTTGCCTGCGCAACCGTACGGGCTTGTGCCGCTCACCGCTAAAGGCTTCGGGCCCATCTGCAGACATCTGGTAGACGTACCCCGTCTGTCTGTCTGGTCTAATCTTTCACTAGACATTTCAGAGCCATTTTTCAAAGCACCCTGTAAAAGATTTGCATACTCAAAAGGGGAATAGAGTTTCCAAAGGGATGGATGCTCACCTCTCTTGCCTCTTGCCGAAGTCGATGGTAATAAAGCCGGCAGCAGCATTGGCTGGGAAAGGGTTAAACTGAAGTCCCAAAGTCCTTTTAAAACCTCCCACTTGAGTTCGCCCTGTTGCTGTTGCAGTTTGGGGTCGAATAGTCCTCTGGATGTCTGCAGGAGCTTTGCTTTTAAAGTCAGTTAAAGCCTAAGAGCTGGGATTTTTTCCAAGGCGTTTCACACTTTCTTTTGAGGTTGGGGCCAAAGTTTAGATGTTTCAATACCCGGCATGCAGGCCCCCAAACCCTTCCCTGGAGCTGGCCTGCAGACCACTAATTCAATAGGAGACATGGCCTAAGTAATCCATGTTAATGATGTGCCTATTTAAACCATGTTACCTGATAGGAGATGTCTGGTATCTATTAACCTATATACCAATTACACTCTGAAGATGGGAAAAAGGCTACTTTTCAAGAACACAGGCTATAAAAGATGCACAGAAAAAAAAAATGTGTTAGTGTAATTTTCGTCGTCTCCGTTTCCAAAGGGGGGAAGAAACTGGAATGCTACTTGGCAGATCTTAGGCACCAGACATTAAAGAGTGGCTACTGTAAACAAGGTAATAGAAGCTATGTCATCCCTCCCCATCGCCTCCATACACAGCCCTTTATTTATGTTACCTAGGAAAAGAGGAGTCTCGCTCTTGGTGCAGATAAAAGCCTGGTTTTGAAAAAGCCAAGGGGCCAGATGCTTAGGAAGGTGGAGAGCGGAGTAGTCCTGTAGACCTCCTCGGACTGAGGTCGACTGCCCCCAGCAGAAGCTGACCCGATTATTTAGGACAAGGAGCTAAAGGGTGGAGAAGGCGAAAAAAGGGGGTGTTACGGCTGAGCCTTTTACATCTGTTTTGTTTAGTCGGAAAGCTCGTTATTCCTTTTCTAGCTAAACTAATCAGACTTGGAGAGGTGGCCTTGAGCACACATGCAAAGCTCTTGCAGCCAGCAGTAAGCCATAATCAGCAGAAGGCTGTGTAGTGTTGTGGTCAGGGATCCGACTATTCCCTTTCCTTGGAATGCAGCTTCGCCGGCTTCCTCAGAGGGAAATGTTTGCTCCTGGCCCCCACCCGCTCTCTTCTGGCATCACCAAGATGAAGCACTTGATGGCTCTCCTAGAAGAAACCGAGGGGCCTGCTCTGCAGGAGAACGTGGGGCTGGGGTCTTTTTTT
>WAAD01035884.1:5986-57726 GCA_013389945.1 Fregata magnificens | reverse complement strand
TTTTTTTTTTTTTTTTTTTTTTTTTTTTTCTTAAAGGAGGGGAAATTTGGAAGTGACACAATATTATTTTAAGTTTGGCTATATTTAAACTCTCAGATTCTTACCAGATTGTTACCTGGTGTATGTTAGCAGGTTGCCAGGGACTTCAGAGTGGCGATGTTGACATACACCTTCTGAGGAGCTGGGCTTTATGTTATTAAAAATTCCCATTTTTGCATGACTTCAGCCATAACCTTCTGTGGTCAGCATTCATTCACTTGGTATGACGAAACTTCAGATATGCTAAAGTAAGGTTGGATCCTGCAATAATAAAATATCGATTTGGATCGCTGGGAAGGAGAAAGAGGCTGGTGGCTGGGGGAGGCAGGGGAGATTTTTTCAAGTAAGAGTTGTCTAAATAGCAATGAAAAGAGTTGAACTGAACTCCCCCCCTTTTTTTTTTTTTTTCCTCTCCATCAGTAGGGGCATATTTCATGAAGTCCTCATTGAGGTTAGATACGCTGAGCCTATTTGCATACTTGGAAGAGGTCCCCTTATAGAGGAGTACAGCGAATACCTCTGGCATTTCATATTTAAGTTCTAAATATAAATGCAGTCTAGAAGGAGTTTGTCTGCGAAACTATCCTAACTGCTTGCTTTCTCGCTAACTAGACTTCTTAATGACGTGATTTTCTATGCTAGGGAAGTTCTGGTTATAATATAGGCGTAAATGTGCATGTTGTGCACCCTTGTTAATTGAAAGGCTGAATATTTAATGCGCTGAGGGTACGCATCTATTTACCGAGTGCACAAGGAAGGCTGCGAACCCCGAGCACAAATAGCCCATAGATATGCGGGCCAAGACCGGCATTTACACTGCTTTGGGTAAAGACAAGAACTTCTGGACCACTAGGACAATTTGGCATATCGGCCTGGCGCACAGCGATGTGTGATTAAAAAACAATTCCACAGTGTGGATCCATTTGAATACCAAGTTATTTTATAAAGCCTGCACTGTGTGTTTTGAATGCACATTTGCTGTTATGAATAACAGGAATTGTTTGGCTTGGCCTGCCTTTGTGCCGATGCCAGCTGGCACAGAGCAAAGCTGTGACACATGACACTACAGCTGTGTCCACATGTTTCTGCCTTGCAGTATCCACTTATATAATTTACTTTTTTGATCCACAGTCGAACTATTGAAGTGAGTATAATTTGCTTTTTTGATCCAGAGTCGAACTATTTAAGTGAGCTCATCAAATTACACATACCAGCCACTTCTGTGAGAATACTTATTTTGCTATTGTCAAGAAAAAAAGAAAAGTATATTCATTATTAGTCACTTGTGGCAATGCAGCAACTTTATTAAACCCATTGCAGTAAAAGATACATCCCTAATTGAACTTAGGTATTTATTCCACTTGATACACACTTGCAAGACGGTAGCTCAGTATTTAATCAAATAAGCCATTAAAAGAGTAACTAATGATGACCTTACTGTAACTGATCGACCAGACCGTGAGGCTCCTTATGTTTTCCTGTACGTCGTTGGGATGGTCTTATTTGCCATCACGGTTGGGTTTGTGATTGGGCAACAGTAACCGCTAACTCCAAATTAGTAAGATTTTTTTTTGCAGCCTGTTACAGGAACTCTTCTTATGCAATATTGTATTTAAGATTATTGAACTTGGAAAAATATAGCTGAAATTGAGCTTAACCTAAACTGAACGTAGTACTCTGAAACTCTTGTTAAAGAAAACACACCAGCTCAATTCCAGATATCCAAGACCAAGGCAGGAAATACAAAGAAAATATACAACAACTTTTTTCAGCTTGCTGGTAAAGCAGAAATAACACGGCAGTAATACAGACAACATTTTCATGTAAGCCTATTTTATTTTATTTACCTCTTCAATCAGAGTGAAATAGGAGAGGGCATGGATTTAACTTTTTCCTCCAAATTTAGGAAATACTACCCAAGCGTTATATTCCCAGTGCACATTGAACTCTGCTGCGATAGGCACCGTCTTGCGTTAATTCAGTGCAGCTTTTCGAATGTCAGGTCTCCTGCAGACCAAAGTAGCTGCGCATTATCTGCCGTATGGTCCTGGTAGAGCAACACGCCGCGTTACAGAGCCAGGGTCACAAGTTCATTGCAGAAATGATTCATGTAGCCTGAAGGAGGGAGCCTAAATTGAGTATGTGAGACCCGCGAGGAGAGTGGGGGCCGATGCTGGTGGGTGCCCCCATCCCAGGCTCTCCCCCTGCCGGCTCTTGCAGAAGGGGCAGAGAAGGTACAGAGAGGGACAGCGGCCACCTCTGATGTCCCACGTGCACGTGGTGACCTGAGCTAAGAGATAGATATTTATATATTTTTATATATACACACACACACACATATATATATATATATATATATATGTGCAAGGGAAAACCTGACCTGGGTTTGAACACAGTTCACAGAGCGCTGCGGTGAGAGCTGAGACGTGCATGACAACTGAATATTAAATTCTGT
The DNA here is from genome assembly GCA_013389945.1 of Fregata magnificens. Taxonomy (NCBI): domain Eukaryota; kingdom Metazoa; phylum Chordata; class Aves; order Suliformes; family Fregatidae; genus Fregata; species Fregata magnificens. The sequence continues at coordinate 55,232 of WAAD01035884.1, read as the reverse complement.
TAGCACTTGGAGTTATTGGGCAGCAAAGAGCTTTAAAGAAACCAAAGCAATTGAGGTTTAACAACAACAAAAAAAGAGAAAGTAGAACTTTAAAAACCCGCGTGTTTTCTCAAGGCACTCAGTAAGTATTATGTTCTTGGTCAATAACATCGCCTTTATGATCATATCGACAACGTGTGCAGAAACGTATGTGGCATGGAAAATTGCAATTTAATGTCAAATGACAATAAAACAGTCAGAGATTATTCAACTGAAACAAAATATCACTTTAATTAAGCATTCCACAGGATAGCTGTAACAAATACATTATTAACACATAAAGTACTGTGTTTCAGGTAAGACTTGTGCTGTAAGAAAGCGAATTGAGACCTGGGGCCCATATTTCACTCATCCCATTGTGCCGAGGTACGGCAGCATGTATAATCAGATCCAGTTGCCCTTGAAGACGAAAGGGAGCCTTTCCATTTTAATGACCCATGAGTTACCACACGTATTGAATTTGAGGCAAGAATTGGAAGAACGTACTCTTAGGTTTAGTGATGAAGTTGCACGTTGGGGAGATGAACCTCAAAAAATTTGGTCGTTTAATTTCTGGGGCTTCTCCCAACTCTCTGAATTTCTAGTGCCCACAGCACGAGCCTGGAAATCTGACGGACAGGCTTTCCCATGTGGGTTTTGGTGCTTCCTGCGCCCGATCAGACTGGGGAGCAGAACCCAAGATGTCGTTTGCTTGTGAATTAGACACCACTGGGGTACGTGTTGTGTGGACGCCCGAGCGAGAGAAGATAGTGAAAGCCAGGAAGTGTGGATCTGTGTAAATACAGGTGTTAACTGGATTTTTTCCAAGCCACTAAAAGGTTTCTCTGTGCTGTAAGACGGTTCTTGCTTAATTTTCTTGTTTCTTTCCTGTTCTCCTAAATACGTCAGTATAATCAAGCTGAAATACGGTAAAAGAAATACTTGCTATTGTTAATGTTATCGAGACTTTTGACAGTCAGCTTCATCAGACAAACTTCAGCGCTCAGTTTCTTTTAGGATGCATATTTGTATGAAACTTTATATTTAAAAACACGTGTTTTACTGGGGTGTGGGAGAAGTGGCTGGTATCAAGGCTCACTAAGAGCCTGGGAATAATCCCCACTCTGTATCTTGTTCTGCAAGTTTTAAGTTAGGGAAGAACAAGTAGGCTGTATGTATAGGCTGTGAGAAACAACCCGAAAGTAATTAAGTTTGCACTTTTAAGTATCAGACAACTCCCTTATATTCATTTAGATGCAAAGAAAAATTGCAAGGTGGCTTGATGTCTCCATGAAGATCATGAAAGTCCTTAAGTGTCCATCTCAGCAGGATGCCTTTTTCTTTCTGGACTTTGGGTTTAGCATTTCAAAAAATGAATGTGAGAGTTACATTGCATGAAATATATACAAACACACGTACACATGTGCCATTTCCAAAGGGCTTGATCCCAGCCTAGTTAAATAAATGCAACTGCTTGTGTTTTGAATCAAACCTTCAATATGTTAGGTCATTCCTGCCTCGAGCTGTGCTGTTTATAGCTGAAAGCTGTCTCTCTAAATAGATGTGTCAGATTTGCCTATGAAAACAGAGTTGATGCATCTAATAAATAATGGTGTGCCATGTGGAACTGTTGCATCTTCTCTGATGAAGTGCATCAAAGAAAGTGAGAATTATTGTTTTCAGTACCTATTGCGTGACCATACAAGTGACAAAAGCACTGAATGGTTTTTGCTGCAGCGCTTGTAGTTTCAGAGGAAAAAATGTCATTTGGCTGGATGTGTATGGAATATTGGTGAAAGGTTTTGTAATCTCTCGTCAATTTAGGAAGCCTTCATGAAGTGGAAGAGTTCTTCATCACCCTGTCTCTCTGGGTCTTGGTCCACGCAGACCATGGATAGCCTGTCATAGCAAGAATCATTTCATGTCAACTATGAGCATTGTAAGGGAGTTGGTATGCATATACTCCGTGGTGAGAAAAGCAGGGATGAACTGTGGGAGAGGAATAGTTGAGCAGAGGAATATTGCCTCTTTTTTGTCCTGGGGAATAGAATATTCCATTAGTTTAATGTAAGTTGTTGGGGGGCGGGGGGTTCCTAGTTTTTCTTCTTGTGCTAGAACTTGGTAGGAAAAAAGTCTTAGGCGTTTCTACATTTTGTGAAACGATTTTTTCCAATTGTTTCTTAATTTACTAATTGTCTTCACTCTTGGTGGAAACATCCCCTTTATCCATTGACAGCATCTGATGGGTTTTGTTTGGTTGGTTTTTTTCCAGTAAGAAATGATGGATACTGATTTTCTTTTTTCCCCCCTTCCCTCCTCCTTTAACGGGAACTTAAATCTACAGTTGGAGCATCCCTAGCTAATTTGATGCTGAAAATTTTAACAACTTTTACCTTTTTAATCAAAGTCATCTTGTGGTACTGCAGATTTAAACTCTTCTTTCACTGTTCTTACTATAAAGCGACAGGCAAACGAGTTAGAGGGATTTGGTGAATCTTGCAATATTTAGGGAACCATAACTTGTAATTGTCTGATTGAGAGTTTGCTCAGTTGTTGGTCATCCATTAACTATCAGTGTCTCTGTGACATTTAGACATCTTGTCTTTCTCCTGCCCAAGTGTCATGTAAAGAGCTTATGTAAGTGTGTGTGTATGCAAGCCTGAGTTTCTGGTGTGATGGCAATAAGATCCATAGTGATGAACTTACAGTCAGACAATTTTGTCAGGAGTGACCCGAATCTATGTCAAATACAAGATACCTCCAACGTAGATGGAGCTTGGAAGACGTTCCACAATAACTTCAGGAGAGACAAAGTGGTCTGACCATAACAACTGATGGAAATGCTCCTTTTAAAATCTAGATATAGGGGTGAAAAGAGAAGAATTAGTCACTGATGTTTAGTGTCCCCTCCCGTGACCAAGGTGCTCGACTTGAATTTAAAGCAGCCTTGTGGGACAGTATCTTGATCTCTCACACAAGATAAGCGAGTTTAGTCAAATACTGGACAGTGAAGAAATGGAATGTTTTGCCTTTGCTCTTTGAGAACTATGGTAATAAAACAGCAGCCTAAATGCTTTGGGACAAGACATGACAGCTATTTGCAAAGTTATTAATCTTTACAAAATTAACGTAAAATAAACCAGGCCTTTTTCCTGGCTTTTTTTTTTTCTTCTAGCTCTGCCTTTGAAAATAGAATTATTTAATAAAAAGTCTAACATTTAAAAAAAAAAAAAAAGTTGGTCTGTTCCCTTCCCAAAAGCCATTTGCCATCTAAACAGAAGTTTTTGACAGAAGCATTTCAATCAGCTCTGCAGAAAGTTTTCAGAAATACTTGGTCGCTCTTTGAGCAACCTCTCTGTGCAGATTTGTTTGAAGACGCTGCAGTTGATTGTTTAGGTGAGTGCTAAATGACTGTGGCTTTCCATTTTTCTAAACAAGCATGATACAATGCGTTTTCTGATTAAATTTCTAGTTACAGTGGTTACCATTTTAGAAGCAACATCTGCCCACTGTTACCATACTGTGGTATCTGAGGTACCACACTTATTTCCTATTCTGAGGGCAGAGCAGACTATGCTATCTCCTACAGAACTTGGAGGCAAACATTGATTAATGTTGACTTTTTAATGGTAACCACTGTGATTTTTTTTTTTTATTCCTATAATTCATGGTATTATGTACAATAATAATATAAATATCACTGAATTATTTATACACCTATGTTGGTAAATAATGATGGGGTAATAACAATGAATTACTTCTGTATTTACACCAGTAAATAATGACAAGGAAGAGAAATCATTTAGAGTAGGCTCAGTCTCTTGCTAGCCTACACCAATTAAAAAATGTTTGCAAATGTATTTTCATGCCAAAAGAACGGAGCTGACTTGGGGGTATTTTAGACTCCGAAAAACGTTTAGAGGTTATAACGTTCAAGCAAAGCCCCAGCACGATGGTGTAGCAGCAGTCGCTGCCACCATCCTTGGATGTATAAATGGAAGTGAAAGACAGGAGGTGCGTTTACTGATATGTTGCATTGCTGAGACTCATACCAGGACGTGCGGTTTGGGTTTCCACTTTTGAGAAGGATGTTCAGACGTGGGAGTCCAGCAAGTAGCTGTAGGCAACCCCTGAAGGTGATAGAGAGGAAGAACCTCCTCTGCGGAAAGAAAGATTGGTGGCTTGACTTGAAGAAGCTCTCAGGGGAAGGAAGTACCAAGCAATAGAAAATTGTTTAATTTGGTGGATAAATGATGCAAAACAAAACCACTGTCAGGAAGCTGAAATGAGACAAATGTAAATTGGAAACGTAAGCACTCCTGGAATAAATAACTGCTCAAACAAACTGCCAATATGAGAGGTAGTTTTCTGCTTCTTCAAATCAAGACAGAAGGCTGTTTTCTAGAAAATAAGCTTTGAACAGTGGGTAAATAAAAAGACACTAAGATCACCTGCTTGGAGTTTTCTGCATAGAAAAGGGTCAGCTACGTCTGCCTAAATTAGCAGTGGGTAAACTCTGTTTTTCTGCATTTATCTGTAACCGTGCACGTGATTTTGGCTGAACACAATTAGCAGAGTTTACTACAAGGGTAACTTCATCCATGGCATTTCATAGCGCATGATAAACAGTTCAGCCTGGATAAAGTCGTGTTTCCTCCAAACTTAAATTGCCTGGAGCTGTTGCGTGCAAGCAGTGTGCGTTGCGGGAGGTGTGGAGCTTGGGACGGAGACGAAGAGGGTCTGGGATCCATTTCCAGCCCTGCCACCAACTGGCTGTCTTCAGGCTATTCTTCAGCTGTCGGGTCCCTGCTTTCCCACTTTTAAAATTGGCGTAATGATATTTACCTCGTTTAGGAAGCATGTCATGATCTTCAGCTAAAAATTTCGAGGGCTATTACTATTTATTGTTGTGTTGTATTTTTGACCGAGTTTGCTCAGAGTTATTTCTTGGCACTTCTGCAAACGCTCCTGGCTTCTGTTCTGAAGGATTTCACAAGTCTGTGGATGGGAGCTGATTTTCTTATTCTCTGGTTCAAAAGAGGGGAGGGGCCCCCTTTTGGATCTGAGAAGAAGGTGAAAAATGTGACTTTTTTAATGGTCAGGTCCTGCTGTGAAACTCTTGGGTATGGGAGGACAGTCAAAGTTGTGCAACGGGCATCTCCTGGAAAGGAGAAACATTGAGGAATTCCCTCTTTTGCTTTTATAACTCCGTTCTCAGGGAAGTTTCCTCCATTAAAGCTGTTGTGTTACTTGAAATAAGAATGAGATTGCTTCCTGTAACTGTGGGAGATGCATTAGATAGGAATGTTTGCCGGGGTAGGACAGGAGCGGGTCAGAAGAAAGCGGTGATTGTTTGACTGCCCGCCTGATTCAAGGTGCTCAGCTGAAGCATACCTTCCCTCCATGGGTGGCCTTTTTCCAAAGGCATTTAAATGACCCAGGAGCACAAGCCCCACCGACTTCCAGTCTTGTGCAAAACACTGGTGCAGAGCTGGGTTCGCGTCCTTCTTCTCCAATTACCTGAGGTAGGTTCAGCCAACTGGGGACCCAGGAGAAATAACATCAGGAGAGGACATCTTCTGTGCCACTCGTCCCAGCGAGTCAATTTGAAATGCTGCCTGTGTGATGAAGAGCAATGCAAAAACCTGACTAGCGCATGAACAGATGCCATGCCCAAAGAAAGCGGATGAAGCTGCCACCAAACATTGCCGGCTGCATTTTGAACTCCCGTTATTGGAGCGAGGCTATTTTTGAAGAAAGAAAAATGAAATAAAAAAGCCAAAACGGGGCAAGTCCTTTTGGAGCGACATTGGAGAAGCCAAGCTCCAGCTTTGAAATTTTTTCCCCACCACGACTATCATTAGCCAAGTTGTAATCCGTGCGAAAACCAAGGCAAGTTAAATGGTAGCAGAGCTGTTGAGCACGGCTAGAACCAGGTCTTTGGGGAGGGAATAGCAAATCCCCGTGGGACTTCGTACCTGCAGAGCTCGCAGCCTTTTATCTTTCATTAGCAAATATTGTGCGTTATTGGACAGTGCCTTGTGCAGTTACTTACAGGAACATTTAATCAAATAATCTACTCCTCTCCCAGGCGGCTTAGACCACTGCAGTTTTATAGTTACCTACTTCAGCTGGAACAGTTCCTTTCAGCTGTAAAAGCAAATGTGCAACATGGAAAAAAGTCTTGTTTTATCAAAACAGACAGAACTATTCCAGCTGCTGATATTAAGGTAAAAATAGCAAGGTTAAATGTTAAACAACCTCTGAGTGGACGTTTATAACTACNAAAAAAAAAAAAAAAAAAAAAGGAAAGACATAATAATAATAAAAAAAAATCTCGTTTTACTTCTCAAAAGAAAATTTATTTTCCCCTATTGCTGATGATTAAATACAGTGGAAACCGGTTCCCTTGATAACAAATACATCAGTAATGTGTGGTGCTTCCTGCCCCAGCATCTTGTAACTCACAGAAGTTTCCATGGCCAGATTTGAATGCTCAAAGTGCTAATAATGTCTGCTAGTCAGCCTTCCTACTGTTCAGAAAATTTCACTCCTGCGGCTTTTTGGCTTGTTTTGAGAAATCACTGTAGAGGTTAGTGAACTTTTCAATGTGTTGGTATTTAAACTGTGGTCAGACAGTGGAAAAAAAAAAAAGAAAGAAAGAAAATAAAAGAAAAGAAAAAAAAGAAAAGGAAAAAGAAGAAGGAAGACAAGAAAAAAGTTAGTTCGTAAAAAGATATTCCCCATTAATAGTTGTTTATATGGCCATTTGCTTGGGAAATGAACTGATTGTGAAACCTCCATGTTAAAATGGAATTCCTCTGACTCTTAACATATCTTGAAAAATACAGTGCATTAAATGAAAAGATGCTTAAAACAATGCTGGGGTTTTGTTCCAGAGAAACATTTGGGCACTTTCACTGGGAAAGGAGGTTAAAAGGTTGTCAATGCTTTCTCCAGGGGCTCTGTCTGACAGTGAACATGTGTTTCCTCCCTTTAATCGGCTCGCCAGTAGCCAGAAAGCTGCTTGTTTTCTGCAGAGGTTGTCAAAAATGATTTCAGTCTGGAGACGATGAATGATAAAAGAGGTTTTCAAACACAGTTTTGCACTGTAGCATTTGCAGTCCCAGAGAGGATGGATTGTATTACAATCTCGGTGCAAAGGGCCATGTTCCTGTAGCAAGAAAACAGTGCCTTGTTCAACCTGTTTGATGCTCCCACTTACCTTTCAAAGTTGAAAAATAGAAGCTGGACCTCAACTAAAGGAAAAAAAAAAAAAAAAGTCGTCCCCAGAGCGTGTTCCTTCTCTCTGGTAAATTAAATGGTTTATATATTTAGTAAAATTTCTATTTTCCTCCTGCCGTTCCTGGGAGTCATATTTCCTTCAGGAGTTTATAGAGTGCTCGTTCTTCTCCTGGATATTTTATACAGGCCGCAGAGCTGTTCCCTCTGAAGTTAGCAATAAAACTTTCTCCGTGAAGACCGGGGCCTATAGTCAAAAGACCTGACACCATGTAATACTGACCTACCTCAGCTTCCGCTGAAATCACCTTTTCAGATAGCACTCAGCATCTTCCTGAGATAAGTACCTGCGTGTATGTCGAAACCCAATTCTTTATTTTTGGGCAAGACTTTGAAAACTGAGTAAGTAATGCCAGCAAAAGAGATTTTGCCTGCACAGGTTAATGCCAAATCCAGAATCCAACAGGGGATTTCTGAAGCTGGCTGGACCCCCATGCCATTTTCACTGATGGTATTGCTAACTCTACAGGCTCAGAAATTCCATACGTGAGATGTTTTTAAAAACATTACACAAAAGTGTAATAACATCAGCGGTAAGCCCTGCCCGTGATACATGGTTTTATTCTTGAACGCCCACAGCCTATGCCCGATGCCTGCGTGACCATTAGTTGCCTGGTCTCCCACCCACATTGATTAATGTGATGCTGAATTTTACTCTAGGTGTCTCGCCACTGTATAAGCTGCTTTTTTGCCCAGAAATCCATTCTTTCTCACAAATTCCAAATCAGTTCAGTCTTTCATCCCGCACTACTGCCGGTTTGGTCCCTCCCAGCTTTCTCTAATCTCTGTCTCTGTCACCTTTCTATTCAAGTGAATTCTCCCACCAAATCCTACTTTTGCTCAACTTTTCCATCAACAACATCCATCTCTTGCTTTTACCACTCACAATTTTATCTGTGTTCCTTCTTGGCTTCTTCACCACCGTCAGTCAAGAGAAGGTGCAGAGGGGAGCACCTGCAAGCGCTCTCCATCCCCCGACTCCCCATCCCTGCATTTTTAGGAGGGAAGAGCTCAGGAGTCATCCTGGCTGATCCCACTTGACCCATGCCAGCTTTGCCCCATGAGACTGGTAGGCAGTGGGGGAATGTCCCCTCTCCAGGCTGGTGTTGCTGATGCCGGATTCGTCTGTCCCAGCTGGAGCTGCCCCAGCTTTGCCAAAACTTGGGTAGAAAAAGAGCTGACGGTGCGGCAGGAGCGGGAACCACTTGGAGGATAACTGAGCTCAGCAAGTGCCCCCGAGTAAGTACTGTGCAACGCGGCTCAGATGCATGGAAGGAAAACAAAGTTTAGACATACTGAATATATTTGGTTGCTCATTGACGGTTTCTATGTTTTTCTATTATTTTCTTTTGCTTTTTAACTGGAAAAAAAAGAGTGCAGCAGAGTTTCTCTCATGAGTTTCAGCAATTCTTCTTTCAGCTACATTGCGCTGCTGCTAACAGGAACTTCCTGTTTAGTTCCTACATTAAAAGGACGTACATAAACAAGAGAGTCCCAGAAATGACTAAATACTAAGCACAGAAGGTTTTTATTATCATCTTTTGAGTCTTGTACATGGCAAAGGCTTCATTCCTTCTTTTTCTTTTCTTTTCCTTTTTTTCTTGTTCTGGGCACAACTGAATTCCAAAACATTTCTCGAGCGGTAACTGGTATTCCGGCCTTTATTATTTCTGACAATATTTTAAATAGTTGGAGTTGAATTTTCTGCCAAGGAAGGCAGGCTTGTCAGGCGGCAACTGTATTGTGTAGAACCAAAAATTGAATATACACTCAAAGCATACTCGGGAAACTTGAACACAGAACTGGACAACATCTTTTTTCATCTGAATGTGATTACCGTTTAAGCAGCCTAATGTCATCACTGGGAGGTTTTGCTGCACGTATGGTCGGCTTGGAAATCTTCTCCGTCAGGGCCAAAAAAGCATATAGCAGGTGCATGAAGAATTTGCTAGCATGCTTTGAAGAACCTGTGCAAAACAAGTAGTAGTGCATGTGTCTGGAAGGTCCCCATCGGTCCCAACAGCATCTGTGTCACGTTGCTCTTGACTAATTCTTGGGCAGCACTTTGAATATTTAAAACACTGTCTCAGCGCAAAGTGTCATCATGACCTTGGCTTTCTCAAAACTCTCCCCATCCAAACCAAAGCGACGGAGAAAGATGAGGCGAAGGCAGCACATCCCGCCAGGAGAAGGTTCCACTCCTCTTCTTCCTCACGCTGAAATATTTGGCTAATGTCATAGAGATTTGGCTAAGTGGATTCAATCAACTGTTTTCACTCTATTATAGTTCATAATCCCTATTCAAGATGAAGTGCACTGCAGCCTAATGAATGTGGTAATGGAATCCTTGTGTATGTTTTTCCACAGCGGGGTGCAGATTAGCATAAGTGTCATATTCTGTTGGCATGCCTGCTATTATATCTGAGGCGTTGCACACACTGGGAATTTTTCAACTGGATAATAATAAGATGAATATGGTATGCACATGCACATAGAACACACGAGGTTTAGAAAGTGATCTATAATAAATCTCACCTGGAGGGGCATTATGATAGATTAACTTTGCATTTTGGCTTAAAAACACAATGTTTAAGCCAAGCGCATGGTAACACGAGTACAAAAGAATTAGATTAAATTTCATGCACAGTTTTAAAGAATGTTGTCATTTAGGGCAGCAAAGTGCTAAAGAGTACTCTGTGGGTCTTAGGGTTTCGTATATTCATATATTTCATATAATCAAGTTCAAAAGCCCGGCTCAGATGTCCCCCTTGCTCAAAGCTGATTGTTGCAGCCCTGAGAGATGGCACACAGGTAGAAGAAAGCTTCTGGATTGTAGAAGATCACCATGTGCACGCCTCCTCGGGCAGTCGCTGTCGGCCTGTGAAAGAGGAAGAAGAAAGCCCTAAATATCTTTATTTCAACAGCAGTTTGGTTTCACCTGCTGAATGGTTTGTTTTTTTTTTTTCCGCAGGCTGATCTAACTAGGACTGAGCAGAAGTCCATGCTCAAACAAAAATCCCTCCCAAAACAGAGTCAAGTGCTCGCCATGAAGCAGTGTGTAGCTTTCGGTCTCCGTTTATGACCTCTGAAATGAATTTTGCTCCAAGTTGTAGGACGCATTTTTAATTACTTAAGGCGTTTGAGTTTTCCTCTGGTTAAAGAAACTCCTGATGAATCTTCTTGCGCCTCACCTAGGAGGGACAGCACTGCTTATGATTAGTCCCAGAATTTATTACTTGATTATGGAAAGTGCAGGCCTGAGGAATTCATACCACTTAAGCAATGGTTTAGTGTGACTAATCAAAGAGGTTTTCCTGGCACACGGGAGGTATCAATATATATAGACTAGTGTAGAAAAGCGTATCTTTATGCTTTTAAGCATGGTGGCACGGTAACAGCTTAAGCATATTAATCAGCCCAAGGTAAGTGCTGCTTCTGTATCATATTTTAATCTGATTCTTTCTGTAGTGTTAGAGAAATTATATCTGCGGCTGCAATAACATTTAGAGAAGAGATTGTTTGCCAAGTGCACGAGACAATCGGACCGGTCATTCAGACCTGAGAATTAACAAAGAATTCCATATACCTTTATTAACAGTGCATTTCTGCACAATCACCACAAGTCAAACTATTTGAACTTTACCCAGAAGGTATCGAGCCATCAAAGGGTGTTAACGTTTATTTGTTTGGTATTTAGTCTGGAGGAGCTTTGCTTTTAGAAAAGATCTATTATCGTGGGTCAGTAATCTGATATATTTTTCCTGAGAACAAAACTTGGACTTCAGAGGGCTAAGCTAATATCTGTGGTACAATTGAGTTGTGAGTGTTGTTCTCTGTTGTTTTCCGAAGCCTGAATGACCTTTTCAAAACTCAAAGAAACCTGTGTCTCGCCCGTGTGCGTATTAGCAAGAATTGGTTTTCTAGCAACTCCACAAAGCTCATTTAAAAAAAAATAAAATAAAATAAAAAAAAACCCCACTACTGGTTGAAAGAATGTAAATTGGGGTTTCCAGTGAAGTTCAAGCATCCTTTACAATCACGTCACCCCTCTCCTTGAACATGGTATAAAGAGGCTGGGTGGCAAATGTATTTAAGACTCTGAGGAAAAGGGCTGTTAAGTCGACCTTGGTAACTTAACTGAAACAGTATACGTGTAAATCCATCGCAAATCCCTGGCCTTTTACAACTCCTGTCCCAATGGAAATCAGATCACAGAACTGTTTACAGGAGACTACGAGTCATTTGGATAAAGAGCCATGACAGCAGGCCCCGTATTATTTGAAATTTTAGTAACCCAAGCCTAAATAAATATTCTAAAAGCAAAATAATAAGGATTAGGTAATTATTATGAGGTAATTATGGTTATGATATTTTGTATTTAGTAGAGAAGAACGATTTCACTGTAAATGTCAATGCTTTGCTGGTTTGCAGTCAGTTGTAATCTTCGGTGTTTAAAGATAACATTCCCGTTTCAAAAAAAAAAAAAAAAAGTGCATATATATCTTTTACCCTGAGCTTTCGATGTCCTGAATAGTAATCTTTAAAACCGCTAGAAGTAGCGCCATAAAAATATTTTACAACATTATTTAATGTATGAGCTAATCCCCAGCTAATGGTCAATTTTTGCCATTCTTTTCTAAGCGGGGAGGAGAGGAGAGGGGAGGGTGGGGACCCTGCTCCCATTCAGCCAAACACCCCATCAGCGCAGGAACAAAAGGGAATCACTTCACTTTTCAGTGCTCTGAGAACCTTCTTGGCATCGCGAACAAATACTACGTTTTCATCAGCGCTTCAATTAATCTTCCCCAAATAATATTTTATGAGCACATACTTGGAAGTAGTTGTATTAAACTCCTGTAAGGTTGGGTGGTGGGTTTTTCCTTCCTCCCCAAAGCCACTTTGAAATATTTACTGCAAACAGATGTGAGTATACTGTTAACTTGAAGAATTAAAGTTCTTTCTCGGGGAAATCATTATTTTACAATTAATAATTGTAGAAAGGGAGGAGGCCTGCCTGTATGCCTAGTGTTATAGGAAGCCCCTGGATTGCTCCGAGTGAAATTTGCCTTTGATGCTTCTTGTTATAGTCGGGGCTGCCTTGTCCTTGCCCGGCCACGCAGCCGCCCCCGCGGTCCCCATCCCATGTGCCACCTACCAGCCGCAGCAGTGCCACCGGCAGCTCTTCCCCGAGTCCTTTGCATGGGGAAAGCCTCAAGGAAGGAAATAAGTGAAACCCACACCCCATATTTCTCTTTGAAGTGAAATCATTGCTCAGCATGGTCAGTTATGGAAACGGGCTGCTCACGTGTGATGGTTTTGTGGCTCCGCTGATGGCGTGAGCAGCCTACGGACAGGTTGGCTGTCTGGTGGCTGGTTGAGCTCATGACATGAAGTCCTTGTTTTGCACCAGCCTGCGTACGGGGACGATAGCCGTGACAGATTTGGCTGCCTGGAGGTTCAAGTTCTTTTCTCAGCCCTTCTGTAGGTTTCTGGTGTCTGTCCTGGGCACATGAGATTACTGAGGTGTTTTCTCCTTGAAAAAGTAGACATAACGCTCTTGCCTGGGGGTGCCCAGAGCCTTAAGTTGTTAATGTTGGTAATGTCCTTAGAGATCCTTGCAGGGAGGATGCTGTGTAACTGGGTTTGTGATTCGGAAAAGAGAAAATAAGGGTACTGATGAGATTGTACCTTTCAGGCAGGAGCATGGAGATGAAGGGCATTTACTGCTATCTGTGGTGGTGAAGTGGTAGTGTGGACTCCTGCACCCCAAACCGCTACCTCCGATGTGCACCACAAAGCTGTAATGGTTTGGGTTTTGGGGGTTTGTTTTTTTTTTTAGTGCATTTGTTTTGTTATGTATTTTCTGTGCAGTGAGGAAGCCCAAAACACGATGGACGCACAGGGAAATGTTTGATTTCCTCGTGTAGAAAAGGACTAAAATGCTGTGCTGGGGTTTGTGTAAGTGGCTGTCATTTAGTGTGTTGCACTGGAAGGACAGAAGCAAACTGAGGGTGCGGGGAAATCGGTGTCCTCTAGCGCTGTCTCGTGAAGCCAATACCCACTGTGGTTTTTTGGAGGGAGAACAGAGCTCTCTGTCTCCCAGCATCTTCATAAGCTGAGCACATGTACGTACATACACCGGGGAAAATGTGTCTATATAAATATATAGCTCTTTAACAGCTGAGCCAGCAGTATGCGAGCTGACCTCAGCGATGCAGAGATGTGTACGTGCAGGCGAGAAGCTGTCTGTTTTCTGAAGAAAACTGCTCCAAACACTGTTATCTTCCCCCTGTTGCTAACTCCGGTCTGCAGAACCGTGATTTTGGTGAAAATCTTCCGAGGCTCATCCCCCTGCGGAGAGCAGCCGCTGCTTCTCTCCTTGCTCAGGCCTGTCCCCTCAGCTTGATCCAGAGCAAAAATAGCCCGAGCCCGAAAACACTTGCTACTTATAGGAAGACCAGGATCTCACAGGTAGGAGCAGGATGAGAACTGCATTGTGTAATGTATCAACGTCCCTTTTTACACCCAGCAAAGACAATTTGCAGCCTGCAGCTCTGCGTGGTGAATGAACCTCAACTGTATTCATGGCTGAGGGTAAAAGAGAGTCATAAATGCTCCCAAAATCTTGTCAAAATATTGTGTCACCCAGTTGCTGCTCCATGTGCTCTCCTTCCACTAGCCTCCTGGCCTGGACCACTGAAATTATTACAGCTTCAATTATTGGCAATGGACGGCCCCTTGCTGAAAGCAGGGAAGCGGGTGGCGATGCTAATTAGATCCTGATCCTGGGGACCTAACACTCCTCTCATTTCCAGTCCCTTTACAGTCAAAACTCCCTGGGTTAAGTGGAATTGGGTCTGATCTGCATTGCGAGGAGACCTGGGATCGAGTCTGTGGCATCTTTGCAAGAGAAGCGTTTGCTCTCCTGGATGACAGTAGCAAGACCAGCGTATTCACTACCCTGTGGGAGCGAGCTGTAAAATCTCCAAAGGATTTTTTACTGCTTGTTTGTTGGGCACATCACTGCACTAAAGCTGCCCTGGGAACAATATGTACCTGTGTCCTCACCCAGCTGCTTGTCCCCAGCCTAACGGGGGACTAAATGCTGTTCTTTGACGGGAACGAAGGAAAGAACTGGTGCCTGCAGGTATGAGACGCTGCACAGAAATAGCCTAAGAAATATATGCAGTCAACTTCCCAAATGGCTAAGCTTTGCTACGGTTTACTTTAGCACACAGGGCAGCAAAGTCGGAGTGGATATGTAGAGCAAAATAGTCAATGCTGAGGATCTGCCACCTTCTCTATGCACGCGCTGTGGAAGGGTTTCCCCTGGATTAGCTTTCATCTGGTTCCCATGGACTGAGTGCCTGGTGTAGCGCCTGGAGTGCATTAAATGTATATCTTCCAGCTTTCGTTTCATCTGAACGGCTCTCCACTTTGCACACCACGAAAACAGCTCACAGTTTGAACCAAAGTGCTATAGTCGTACGCATTCCTAATTCAAGCTAAAACGATGGGACTAATGCATCCTTTCACCCCTCCGGTCCTGGGTGAATGGCGTCAGGCAGATCCTCATTAACTGCAAGAACCTGCACATCCCCCCCCAGCCCCGTCCCCCATCAGCTCAGGGACGTTCTCTGTCCCCGAGCTGCAAAGCCAAAGAGTCCATCATTCCTCCTTTCCCACAATAATTTGCACATAAATCGCTAGCAGTTACAGTTTAGCATTTTCTCCTAGTATCGGCTAAATAATAGTGACACTTTCCTTACTATCATTGGGCTTTGCTAATTTTAGCTCAGATGTAGTCCTTATTTCTTCAGAAGAGCTATAAAACCTTCTTCCAGCTTCGCATTTTATTCCTCTTTGAAGCCCAAACAAATTAGCAAAGTTGAGAACTTTATTTTCAGAGTTCATTAAGCCCTTAACAGTAAATCCTTTTCTCACGTTCCAGATGTTGTGGTTTTCTTGACCTCAGTTTATATTTCCCTGTGATGTGAACAAGCCGACGTCTTATTCCGGCCTTACCAATTTCTTCGGAGAGCCGAGCAAAGGGGGACGCAAGTAGCCTCCTGAAAGGTTTTTGGAGAGAGAGAATGGAAATATCTTTCTGCTATCGTACCAGCCCGATGCTTCGGCTGTAGTCGTTAGGCATTGCCTCTGCTACTTAGCGCCCTGACCTCTGCAGAGCTATTTTTACATATTGAATGCATTTTTACCGATATATTTTTCATCCCCTTCCTTTTCACTTGAGTACTTTACATTTTGGAGGTAGCACTCACCTGCATTTGGGTACGTCTAAAGCACAGTGCTTGAATAAATTGTGTTGTTTTGGCAACAGGTTGAAATCTGCACAGAACCTTCTCTTCCACTTTCATTCTGCAGAGCGTTTTGGACATGCTGAGTTTTAGCAGTTTGGGCAGTCCCTTGGATTTGAGCAGTGTCAATTATGCATTACACGCATTAATTAAACACCCGAACATATCTATTCTCTTCCAGCCACCGGTGAATCATTTTAAATGTAGTTTGTGTCTTTTTATCGTCTTCAAATGTTGGATTTTTGAAGACAAGCACCTGCAAGCCTTTTAGGAGGTGTTACTCCTGCTGTTACTGACATTTTAATAAATGCAGAAATAAATGCTCCCCACCAAATTGTCTAAAGTCAACACTTACCTCATCGAAAGAAGTGAGTCAGTTTGAACAGAATTTATAACATGTGCTGTACCTATAGCCGCCTAACGTGAAGCGCATCCAGTTTTGTATCCATTTTTCCTGTTTTCTTTGAAACCATAGTAACTATCAGGCTGCGTTCATAAATATTGCAATGAATATTTGTCTTTGTGCACTTGCACAGGGAAACACATGAAAAATGGATCAAAGATAGCAACTCATAAAGGGGGAAAAAAAACCCCAACCCTTCTGCATGGCTTATCAGTCTGCCTTCCACACAAGCATAGGTGCTCACTCCTGCCAGCAAATATTTTACGGTGGGGCAAGATAAATACAGTAATAGAAGGTAATGCCCTGAACCGAGAGCACCGGTATTTGGTGACTTCTTGCTTAAGAGAGCACCTCGAGGCATCGCCAAATATGACCGGCAAGATGCTGCTTTGCTCTCTGCAGATAAGCGTTTCTGGGAAGAGAGAGGCTTGCACTGGCATTTCAGCCGGCTGCTGGGGGTCTGGGCATCTGTCAGCTGAAATAGCTGGGGGAAACATAGAGGGAGGGAGGAGAATGAGATGTTTAAACGCAGGTGAATCCAACTTCTGACATTGCAAATCTTCCTAGGGGCCGCACAAGGCACAGCCAGTGCTTAACTCTTGTTGGGAGGCTTTGGCATCATTTATTTGGCCTTGGGGCTGGCCGTCTGCCCCAGCAGGCAATATTCCTCCTGTGGGGACTGCAGGAAAGCTGGAGGTATTTACACATCTAAACCGCTGCGTTTGCAGGGGTAGCAGGAGGGCTGGTCAACAGTATTGCATCTTTTCAGCTTTTGTTTTTACAGAATTCTGTATTTTTATGGTTCTTATAGAAAAAAAAATCTGTATTTTTAAGGTATCTATTTATTTTACTAGTCTAATGTGTTGGCTAGACTGTGTACTATCTATTTGCTGAAAGCAGTCTCGTGTAAAGAAGATATCTAAGCAGGATAGTCATGGAGACAGGTTATGAACAGTGGAAAACGTGAACATGGAAACAGGTTATGTTTCAGTTTGGTGAAATCGGGTAATTCTTTGGCTAGAAAGAAGCGAAGACCAGAAGAAACTGCGTTATCTAGCAAGAAGTGAAATTTCAGAGGTTTGAGTTTTGTCTGGATGATAGCAAATAGTTGAGCCCCATAGCTGGGATATCCAGGTTTAAAAAGAGACCAAAAATTGGCCAAAAACATCTTGAAAGCAGGTCACCTTTCTGCTATTTCTTGTCGATGGACAAACCACAAGGGATTTTTTTTTTTTTTTTTTTTTTTTTGAGGAGGAGGAGAAGCGCACAGAGTTGGGGTCATGTCACCTCCTCTGTTCTCTATGTCTGAGGATGAAAATGATGGAGAAAATTTAACCAAGCTTTGGGGATTTTTGCCAGCTTTAATGCAGGGCTGCATCACCTTCTCGGTTTCACCATTGGAAAGCCAGAATAATTTTGTGTTTTCTTTACTTTAACAGACATGAGTCTGGTCTCCTCTACACCACATCAAGCAGAAACCTATCGCTGCTGACACCGTCCCAGGGCAAAGCATATGTAAGGTATACTATGAGTCAGGGTCTAAAATCAGAAGCCACAGTCCCCAGCATCAGTGTGATAAAAATGTTGGGTTTGTTTTATTTGCCTTCCCATTTCTGATTCTTTGGGTTATGTTTTGAGGCTTGCATCCAAAACCAAAAGGGATTGAAACTTATTGGGGATGAGGGGTGGGCTGAAGTCAAGCCTGAAATTCTGATGAAAATATTTAATATCTCTAGGTTTGTGATAAAGCAGCGGGAGCGGGCAGCGCAGCCAGCGTACGGGTCTCCAAGCTCCCCTCCCACTTCAGAGCGGCGTCACGGGTATGCTGGTGAAAGCCAAATTGAACTCAACGTCATCGTTACGTGCTTGAGAGTACAGCCTGGCCGTGGCATTCATTTTCTGCGTGGACTAGGCTAAGTGGCTTGGGATTGGGAGAGGAATTGCCCTCTGATGACTTGAAAGCAGTTACTGAAGAGCTCTGAAAGGTCCTATTCGTTGCAAAGATGCTGTCAGGATATCAACTAGTAAAAACATGGAGAACAAATGAAGAAAGTAAGGTAATGTCGCTGGGTCTGGAAAACCCAGATCACTCTGTGGTGGATTTCCACTTACCCTTCTGCATGCACAGACACCTGTTTTGTGAGAAGTATAGGTTTTCCCGAAAAGCCCCGAGGTGCACCTGTGTGTCGGGGTGAGGTAATGGTAGATGGGAACAGGTTTCAGCTGAGACAAGGAGTGGCAAAGAAGTATGTGTGTGTGTTTTCAGGACCCACCCAGAAATGCTGAGGGGGCAAGGTTAAGAGCAGGATGGCAATTTGGAGTGGGGGGTGGCGGTGGGAGGCAGGAGAATTGGCGTAAGAGCCTGAGGCCACCTCCGTCCTCCCGGGAATTCCTCAGTGCTTCAGCCTGGAGCTGAGAAAAACACGTCTCTGACTGGCGCATGTGGTTTTCCCTTCCATCAGAAATTGTGCTGGATGATCAGGCTATTCAGATATTAGAGAGAAAAGTGCTAATTAATTTTTGGTGAAGGTTTTTTTCCAATAGATGTGTTCCATGTTTGAAGGTTTTGTTATTCGATAAGTTGGGGGGAGCTTTTTTTTCCTTCTTGGGGAGAAAAAAAAAAAAGTTGACTGTTTGCCTTAGAATATGTTGCTTGTTCTTTCTGGGTTTTTTTTATTTTTGTTTTTAACAAACACCTTTCACTGAAAAAAATGCAAACAAGCTGCGTTTCCAGAGTCTTGACAACCAGTCCCTCTGAGCCTCTGGTGCTGCTAATGACCGGTGGCCAGTGCTGATCCAGCCTGTTAGGAGTCCAGCTACCAAAACTGGACTCCTTGGTGGTTGACAAAATGTAGTTTAAGGGAAGAAAATTTAAGAGTTTATCCCTCCATCCTGAAAAATAGACATACAGGGTCAGGACGTGGCTTCCTCCCTGCCGTGCAGTAATGTAGGGTTGGCTCTTAGGCTCTTGTGAAACCTGCGTCTCCGCTGGGGCCGGGCTTGCCCAGGAGCTGCTGGGAGAGCCAAACTTGCTGTGGTGAGTGCATGTGGTGACTGGGGGTGCCCATACTGCTGTCTCTGGGTCACCCTGGTCTGCAGTTGAGCAGAGGACCCAAGAAAACAACTGGCCTTTTTTGACTGTGAGCCATTCAAGGAGCAGCCATTCCCTTTGGCTCTTCTTGGCAGCAGTGTAAGTGGTCCTTGGCCATGCCGCATGGGTAATTCACAGGGTTAGGAGGTTTGGATTCTCTTGCAGTAGTGCTTTCCATGTTCTCCATGGTCCACAGCCATCTTTCTAAGAGCTTTTCATGAGCTGCTGGGTGAAGGGCTGCGATGCCATTGTGTTGCGTGGTATCATCTTTGAGAACATGCGGTTGGGAGAGGATGTAAGCGAGGGGAACTGGTGGCATTTAGGGCCAGCGTTAACCTTGCAATCTCCCAGTGCAGGGAAAAAGATGGGAAGAAAGGAAAGAGATTTAAAACGGTTGAATCTGGGCTGCCCAGAGCATTGACAGGGAGTGCAACACGTGTGCAGGAGTTGCAGGTGGGCGTCAGAGAAGCAGGGCATATTCTGGAAGAGTGTATGGGATATATGAGTTTCCCATGCCTCCAGAGCTCCAGCGTGGGGAAGGGAGTGAGCCTTAGGTGGCTTAACGAGTGGGCAGAGTGAAGGGCGGGAAAGAACAGAAAGAGAGGAGGAGTAGTGCAAGAGGCAGAGAAGTTTTCCTCCTCTTGTCTCTTCGACATGATTCCCACTTGCCCTAGAAAAGCACATAAGGTACAGTCGAAAGGAAAAAAGGTAGAGACCAAAGGAGTATCTTTTAAAGGACTAATCTTGGCATTAGGAGGGGAGAGTAAAAACGAAAAGGACTTTTTTTGCGAATTAAAATATTTCTGGCTAGCTGAAATGTTTTGCAAAGGAGGATCCTGGACTCCCCTTTCTTGTCCCCATTTAGCTAGACAACACAAGCCTGCAAATAAATTCAATTCTTCCTTTGATTTCCCTGCATCCTTTTTTTTGTGCCCTTCCCCCATTGTATTCGGAGTCAGCTGCAGCGCTCGCCTGTAGCTTCACTGACCCCATTTGAGCCTAAAGAGTTTCCCACCCACTCACCCCAGGCAATAAAGCCTTTCTTTAGGTGTGGGGCTTACAGCTCTCAACTCGCACCACTGGATAAATAGCATCTGGAGCCCTGGAATATTTTAAAGAGTTATCCAAATGTTCATCACTAAAGAAAACTCATCAAAGTTGCTTTTGGCTCTTTCTGTTCAAAGGGAGAAGGCATTACCAGGGTATAAGGCGTAGTTTTGCTCGTAGGCTGGGGAGATACAATACTCTTACTGTGAAGGCAGGGTCCACTTCATGGTGCTTGTAGCATCCAGTGACATGCCTGAGAACAAGTTTTGTAGCCGCAACTGGAGGAAGCAGTCAATGTTCATGGAGTGTCAGATAATCCGCTGTGACATATGATCCAAAAACATAAGGCTGACGAATATTCCTGGCACTGTGTGCCGGTGCTGAGAGCAGATTATGCATTTTTAAATGTTTGATGTTCTTTTAACAGTTAAAAGCCATTTTGGGCAACAGATAGCTCTGAAGATTTTTTAAATAATAATTTTTTTACCGCTGGGGCTTATCAGTGCTTCATTTTAAGAATCAGCATCCCAGAAGGCAGAGGGCTTTCTGAGGACCCCGGTCTGATCTCACTTACATCTATTTATATCCAGAGTAACTCGGCTGAAGCAAATGGAATTTACTCCTGCATTAAGGAAGCGTTACCGAGAGCAGAATTTAACAGGCTCCTCTGCTTGGCGCTTTCCGTACATCTCTCTTACGAACTATTTTCGCAGCTCAGGCTGTTTCCGTGGTGAAGGGAAGCCGGAGCGTTTGGGTTTTAGAGCATGGGTGGGCACAACCCCTGTGCAAGACCTGGCAGCTGGGTCAAGGAAGAGCACTAGGCTAGTATAAAGGCATGAGCCTGCGGACTCTGATATGGGAATACCACCTGCTCAAGCAAAAAGTCCCATCAGACTCCGTGGGAAATAAGGATTACATGTAGAACAGTTTGCAGAGCCAGAATTTGAATGGATGAATTAAAGAAACCCTATTTTTATTTTTATTATTATTATTATTATTATATGTATAGGTATATCAGTGAAACTCACATGCACCGTGGTAGGAAACACTGATTCTAATAACTCATAGCCAGCCAGCCCTGGGTTTGTATTTACCGTCTTTCCAGTCCTGCTTATATATTACAAGCGATTGTGCCTCCGTAGAGCTCTCTTGATGCGAGCATTTTTCCCTCTCAGGCAATTGCATTTCCCACTAAAGGCTGCGCTCTGCTTTTTCTGCCCTGCTGGCAGTGCAAATGTGCCAATCTCATTCTCGAGGCATGGTTCCTGTTGTGGGATCAAATGTTAGGATTTTAAAAGCTAAAGTTTGATGTGGATGAACAACTGCCTATAAAACGCATTAAGCTCTTACCCTGTAATGTATTTAATTTCACACTGACTGATGGTATTGCCCCTGAATGGATTACGGCAGGGGGCTGCCATTGTCCTACTAAACCACACTGGTTAAATAATACTTTGGAGTCTAAAGCTGCTCTGGGAGCATTTCATATTGGCTAACATGTGAAATGAATACCTAGCTTTTCTGCGAGCGCTTTTGGTTGGGTTTAAAAAATAAAATTTAAAAAAAAAAAAAACACAACTACATGTTGAGTTGGTTTACGGCGCAGGAAAATTTTGCACAGTTGCAGGATGGTGTCTCTACCTCTGTGAAATGCGAACCAGCAGCTATAAAATGCCCCGATTCGGAGATGTGCAGGTGCTTCCCTTGGCTCAGCGGGCTGTGAAGGCTCCCGGAGCAGAGTAGGTGCACAGCACTTCTCGGGAGAGGTCCCCCTAAGCTCATTCCTCACAGGTGTTTGGTGCTTGCAGTATATTTATTCAAGCAGTGTCTCCTTGGCATCAGTGCCCAAAGGGTCAGAGACTGGAGTGCTGCTTAGAGCTCAAATACGTTAATGTCTCCATATCATAGTTGAGGGGGATCAGCTTCCTTATTGGGCTTTTTTTTTTAATGTAATTAATTGTCTGTAGCTTCAAGAGGTTTTCTCTGCTAAATAATTACTGCTTAGTCTTCCTTCTGTCTGTCCCTTATGCTGAGGTAAATCATGAGTTACTCCAATGGGCTTACACCTTCTGTATGCAAAGTCGGGCTCATGGGCTTTACCGATCGTTAATACACATTTTGCCCTGAATCGTGTCACCCTGGGAAAGCCTGTGGTTAACGCGATGAGCAAATGCCTGCCTGTTTCACCCTGCTTCCCACTACGTAAGACAACCCCAAATCAAGGAGGATTTCTCAAGTCCATGCAATTGCGAGCAAATTCCACTCCCTGTTAAGTTATTTTAAAAGTATGTGCTTTATCTGTATAAATATATATATATAAATATGTATGTGTGTATAAATATATATATGTAAAAAAATATATATAGAAGGAGAGAGGTCTGTAGCATCGACAAGTATCACTCGTGAATGCGTGGCTAGGAATGCGATCATCTGCAGTTTGCTGAAGCATGAGCCCTTAGCAACTTTGCTTATTGCATTGATTAAGAAAAATTAAAAGATCTTTTCTTGAAAAAGAGAAAGAACTGTGATAAGAAAAGGCTAAGGAGGTATTAAAGCCCTGCTAGTCTTTTTTTGTTTTGTTTCCCCCCCTCTCCCCAAACTTCAGCGGAGCCAGGAAAGAATGCTGGAAGTCATCAGAGGCATGGTTGGGATAGAGAGTGTTAATTCTTCCATATCTAAGCCTCTTTGTTGAAATTCCCTTTGTCTCTTGCCCCAAGTCATTAAACACTAATCCCATCACTCTTCCTAATCCGCTGCAGTGAAGCCAGAGTTCAGTTTCCGAAACTGTCTTTGTTGCTTTCCTAATAGACAGCTCGCTCTAGATTTCGGTTGGTTCGGTCACATTTAGGGCTTTCCAGCGCAGTTCTTTAATGAAGTGCCATTAATGAAACTTTTCCTCCTTCATGCAGTGTGCATGGGCATCAATTGGTTTAGTGTTAAGTAGGGTAAGGTGCCTAGTCATCTTAGCAGCCTTTGCAAAATATGACTGTCAAAGGCAAAACCTAGGAAACAAGACCATTGAAGAATATAGGCAGTGAAGTACTCATTTAATTACTAAGGATTTACAAAAGCAAATCTGTTCTTTGTGGCTTACAAAAGACAACAAGCTCAGAAGAGATAGCAAAGGGTTTGGGACCGGTTCCCTTTTCGCCCTCCCCCTCTTCCCAACAAATCCTGGAAGAGGAAATGTGGCTGAGCAAAGGCATCAAAGCCTATTGTAAACTCTTTCCAACCTGCCGCAGGAACGCTAACTTTCAAAGCGGGAGGTGTTCCACTTGCTGCTAAAACAGACTTCGAGTTCTCTCCTGCCAGGAGACGTGACCACGTCATCCGAATCAATTCTTCGGTGGCAGAAGGTCGAGCATCGGTGCATTCCTCTGCGCTGAAAATGAAAGCTTCTTCATAATGAAAGTGTTTCTGGTAACGGGAGGTGGTTTGTAGAGTTGCGTTTGGTTGCATAGGTTTCATCTAACGTGGCTGATGTTTTGAAGAGAGTACTCGCTGGTCAGAGTATAAATGCCAAAACTTTGGATTCTTTCTTATGACAGTGATGCTGAAAACCACCTACATTCAGTTCACTTGCTACATGTGTAAGAAGGGAAGCAAAAAAACTCTTTAGGTAGAAACTCCTGAGAAAAGTTGCTTGTGTCTGGAGCAGACCCACCTCTAGTTGAAAACTGTTGCCAGAGTGATAGGTTCTGTACATAGGTTTAAGTCTAACTATTTCATTTTTGGAAAGCTTTATTCTGTGGCCAGGTACAAGAGTCCCTGAGCTAATCGGAGCATCTTTCCACTAAGCCTTGAGATTTGAATTGAATCTTCAACTTCCGTGTTCTCAGTGGGACGCAAAATAAAAAAAAATAAAGATTGTGAGCGTAGGAAAACTATTGAAGCTGGCAAATCTGCTGGCTGTATATATTATATTTGCTAGGCGTTAACATTTTTTCCTGTGATATGAACTATCTAATTACCAGCAAACTTGTGATATGAAATAAACCACATCTTATTGTACAGCACACTTTCCATACGCTCTATTTTACTATGTTCATATGCCGTATAAATGAGATCCAGGTTTGATTATTAAACAATTTAATTGCTCTGGCAAAGTTGATATTATAGTGCCTTGGAACGGAGAGCTCCAAAGGAGGATATTCCTTTAAAGGCTCTTTTAACAACTGGCGGGTCTGTGTTTGGTTTGTCTAGATCCTAGTTTTCTCTCTCTTTTTTTTTTTTTTTTTTTTTTTTGATAGCTGTTTGTTTGGGGTTTGTTTGCTTTTCTGTTTACGTTCTTATATTCTTGGATTTTGTTCTGTTTTGTTGCCAAAATGTTCTGGCAGGTGACACCCTAACTTGATCCTCTTTAAACGTTTTGGGGCAATTATGTTGCCTCTCATTGTAAGCCGGCTCGATAACTTGCTTTACTAAAAAAATCTCTCAAATCCCCTGGGAAAATAAATCAGATCCATTTACAAACTGAATAAATCACAACAAAGTGATTCATCTGCAAATGAAACCGCAGCGTTCTCTGTAGATAAAGAAAAACAACTGTATTTTGCCACTTCATCAGGGTTTCTTCCGCCNCCCCCTCCTCAGGGTTTTTTCCCCCCCCCCCCCCCCCCTTCCAATGTGCATCTACTGTTGGCAATAAAAGTTACGCTTGCATGTTGTTAAAATTTGTTCGTATGCTTCAGCACTTCTACTTTCCTTGTAATTGACTTGCCAAGTCTCTTACTTCGGGGAATTGGAACAGCTTTTACATGTGATGAGGAAAGATTTCCTGTACAAGTCACTTTAAAAAAAAAAAAAAAAAAAATTTTAAAAAATCCAGAACGCATCCTGGTGTCGGTTATAGGCTACGCTGGAGCAGCACACACCAACAGCATCACCAGCTGAGTACCAGCTGTCTGCTAGGCTCCGACCCTTTAAACTCAGTCCTCCCTCAAGTTGATCTGCCCATGGTGAATTAGCTCCCCATGGCTACATCCTGGCAGAGCTTTTCATTTAATCCTTCCCTTCCTTTCCATTTCCCAACTACTGACTTTTTTTCTGCTCCTCTTCCTCTCTCTGCTTTCACCACTGCAGCTCAGATGGAAGAGGAGTGTTGGATGGGTCCATGAGACTTCTGGGGAATGTCTTCTGCAGGGCATGGCTCATAATGATTTGATAATCGTTAAAAAAGCATGTTGGGGACTGACATCAAAACAAGAAGTACTGGTTAATGGTGACATAGTTTTCTCTGAACCGGGTACGATGCTAAGCGTAATAAACAGGTCTTTAACTACTTACAGATTTCTAAGTCAAGGCTGGATGCCAGTCCTCGGCACAGGCTGGTAGGGAGCATGCCTGGCTTGCGTGGCTGCCGTTTTGGAATGAGCTTTTATGCCCATTTGCACAAGTGGCAGAATCCCCTTGGATTTCAGCCCAACCGGGCATTGGAAAATGCAGCCAGGCGATCAGCTCTGGGGGGCAACGAATGGATTTCATTATTGATTAATATTGATTTGTTGATATGGCCATGAATGAAACATCTGTTTGTTTCCTTGGCTGAGGTTGATTTTCCCTTCTTCCCGTCCATAGGAGCTGATGCGGGGCTCTATGCATGCGGAATTTTCTCATGAAGCCCTTGCCGTAGCTTCAACAAAAGGACATGAAGAATTTCCTTTCCTTTGCTAGCGGTGGCATTCAGACAGAAAGAGAACCCCTGGAAAATGTAAAAGCTTTTGTAAAAACATGAGAAAAGCATTTAAAGCCTTTTCAAAGAAAGAAAACATCAATGTAAAGCCTCCCATAGTTGTCTGCCGGTGCAGTCTCTCTTGTTTTGAAGAGGTTTTGTTAACCTTGGTGGGGGAGGGAGGCAGAATTAAGGTTTTTGCTGGGGTTTATTGTTGGTTTTATTGTTCCGCTGGTTTGTTTTGAGTTCCGTGATATCTTCTTTTTCATCAACGTATGTGTGAACTGTGATTATACCTGAACATTTATTTACTCCTCTGGAAGCATCACTTTCCAAGCATGAAAATACTCGGGTGCGTTGCTTTGGCCAATAAGTTTCCTTGATATGTGATGAGAGTTTTCATTTTGATACTAAGCAGTGATCTCCAGTGAAAGATTTCAGTGATGAGTTTGCGTGATATCGTCAACCCGTCACAGCAGGAATCAACCTGGTACCCTCTGAATAGACGGCAAAGCTATGCAGATCAGCTCCTCTTTCCTACTCCCCCTTAGCTTCCCAGGCAGTGCTATCGATGGTGAAAATCGATGCATCTCATGAAGGAGCTGCAAAACTGATGGCCTCCAAAGAGACCTTCAGACGACTGGTAGAGTTGAGTGGGAGAGGGAAGCGGGGAACAGAGTGGTGAAGGACGAGGGCTGGGAGAGACTTCTCTCACCAGAAACAGGGAAACTGTCAAGAGAAGTGGGAAGGTACACACCTGAGTAGGAAGGATATGCAGCTTCCCACCGTTCAAGTGCTCATGCTTCGATACCCTGCCTCTTTGATGGCACCATCCCCTGCCTCGATAGCACTTCCAACAGCCTTGGGAGGCTTGGAAAACAAATGCCCACAGAAAAGGGATTTAATAAAAGAAAACCACCCCTTCAGCCCACATCTCCTTCTTAAGCAACAGTACTAGAGCTGTGGGCATTCCTAGGATGGTTGCTTGGGAGGCTGAACAGGAAAGGCACGAGAAAGGTAGTTTTATAGTAAAGAGGAGAGAAAACAATTGAAATCCAAAGATGCTGGAGCACTCAAAATACATTCAGGTTCTCCTGTTTTCTTCTCTCAATCTGTCTTTCACACAGTAAACATTTTGGTGTTTGGGAAACAAAACCAAGCTTTTGTTAGTCCTTGTTCAGGAGAGGGGGAAAGTAGAGGTCCTTCATAAATTTATCAAAAGGTGTGTCACTTTTTCCACAGCCTTCATCCTTCTCCGTTCTTGTCGTCTTTCATCTGTAGCAAAATCTTCCCCGCTTCCAATCAAACCCAGAAAATATGCTCCAGTGCCCGTGCAGCAACACTAGGCACTAGGTCTGGGAAGGTCCCAGAGGCATCTGTCCAGGTCTAGCTTGGAGAAGTGAGGACTGATGGCTTTGTCCAGGAGGATGGTACAAGTGAGGTGGGGAGGGAAGGACGCATGGTTTCCAGAGCACCCCTCTATCGGTGTCAGAGACCAGGAGTTCAAGGAGTTGGGTTTTCTGGTGGAATTCCTGCCTGTCCTCCCAAGCATATCGTTTTCCCTATAGAAAGTCCCACTTGTGAACAAAGTTCTCCCTGCAAAAATGTTTATAGAGGTATGTAGGTGAAATTCATTGGCCTCCGTTTCAGAAGAAGTCATGTTCCATGACCTAATGGCCTTGGATGTCTGTGAATGATTCCAGATTTAAAATTGTCCATGTGAAAAGAAGTGCCGAAGTCTAAAATTCTCCTCCAAGAAAGGCTCATATAAAGATTTCTCTTTCAACGGGGTTTGCACATCAAGTTTCTGCTGCTCAAAGGACTCGCAGTGCAGTATGTCAGCTTTGATGATGGAAATACTACCCTCTTGCCTGGATTTTATTTTATGTTTGTTTTCCCTTCTCCCTCTAGCAGCCTCCAGCACCACTCTTGAAAAATGCCAATTACCCATATATTACTCCCGCCTCCCCCCGCAATGGAGAAGCGGCAGAGATACCACAGCCCTGCTGCTGGCAGGGCAGGGATAAAGGCTGGCTGCACCCGCGTGAGCGGGGCTTTCCAAGAGAAACACTCAAACAACACGGCTCCTGAGTGCCTCAGCCATAAATCTTCTTTGGGAGCCCTGCCTGCTTTATGGACTCTGCCATTTTCTCGCAGACAATTCAGAGCCTGCCCTGTTGCCTCTTGCAGAGGCAGAAAGAGCATGGCTTGCTCTGGAGAGAAGAGGATTTAAGTTTTCTGTAATACTGGGATGAAATGACCGGAAAAGTTGACAGGATACGATTCTTTTAAGCTAGAAAGTGGTGACGGTCTTCCACTATCTGCAAGGTTAGTAGAAAGTAGAGGGCAATGAGATTTTAATCCATGTCTGTTGAGGGAGGGAATAGAAATAATCAGCAAAGGAGATTTAAATGAGGTATTAGAGAACTTCCTCGTGCCAAAAATGGTTAAGCACCAGAGCAGACTACTCAGTAACTATGTGGAATCACCACTGCAGGAGACACATCTGTAAAGGTTGGGTCTAAGGAAACGCAATCCTGTCTCCAATAGATGGTGTGGGTGACTGCTCAGGGACAACGCTCGTCTCCATTTCATATGGTTGACTAAGGAGAGCATTCCCACTATAGAGAGGCTGCTATCTGGCTCCTGGGTCAAAAAGAATGTAAGAAAAGCCATGCTGGTTCAAAATTAAAGATCTAACCCAATATCCCATCTGCCACGGGGACCCACAGCACCTGGAAGCAGTGTAAAAGCAAGAGGGTCATACAGGGATACTTCCCCCAAGTGATCTCCCACCCTGCAAATTTTGAAATTCAGGGACTTGACTTCTCTAGCCAGAGACCTTCTCTTTGTAAGGTCAGTCTAAGCAGCTCACCTGGTTGGCTTGTTTCTGGTAGATCTTCGCATTAGTGTTTTGAGTCGGAAAAAGAAAGTGATCATGGCAAGGCGGAAGAGGCAAGATGATAATAGGAGAACAAAACAGAAATTGGGCAAAGGGAGAAAGAGTGGAGCAGAAGGGGAGAGAAAGGAGGAAAGTGGGATGAGAACGCAAGGAACGAACGAGAAGAGGAAAGGACGTGGATGCCTTGCCACGAAGGAAGGCAGATGGTAGCGTTAGCCATGACGCTGATGACTAAGTCCAAACCAAGTCCTCCGATAACTGTGGCTTTATGTTAAATCTGATGGCTGTGATACTGTTGCTCTGAATGGCTTAGATGCTGTGTTTGGGAGCTGAATCAAACGATGGCCACACAGCATTAACGTCTTTGCCAGCCACGGAGTGAGACATCTGGATAGCAAAGACCCTCCTTTCATTGCCAGTCCTCTGCTTGCGCCGGGGACCCAATCCTTCCCCCGGGGGCTGGAGGGTTGGGGGTGGGCTGCTCCACTGGAGGTGCTGGGGAGGTGACGGATCTCAGCACTGATGCCAAAAGGGCTCCGGTGCTGATGGAAATGGCACCTGGAGAACCCAAACCAGAGGGGAAGTGATGGAGGTCCACCGCAGCCAGGCTTTGTGTTGAAAAACTAATGTACTGGTGTGTTGTGAACTTCTCTGTTCGTGGCTGGTTTAGCTGGAGAGGAACTGATACCTTGGGAGAAGGGGCATCCGAAACCAAGTTGCTGTCAGGGATTTCTTTGGTTTGTAGTAGTTTTGGTCTGAAAAGGTTGATTTGTTAAGTTTGGTTGCAGGGGGGAGTGTTGGGAGGCAATTTTAACGGGTCTGGGTTGTTTCACAAATGACATCTGGCATTCCTGGTTTTACCCTGTCCTGACAGGAACGTATTTGAAACCAGAAGATTTCTGTTGGATGAAAAACTCCTTTTCATGATCAGTGATTCGCTGTGAGGGGTGCAGCAGAGGGACGTGGGTCCCAAACCATCCCTTTTTTCTGTACCCTCCTGTTCTTCCTCACTTCTGGCAGGCTCCAGTACTCCTAAACCCTACCGTTGACTTTGCGCTCGTTCTTGTTGGGAGGTTTATGGATGTTTAATTATCTGAATTAAGTTACTGCCTGTGACTATAATCCTGGAGACTTCTGTTCCACGGTCAAGCGTAGCCGGTGTTACACTGAAGAAGCTTGCAGCTTTACAATTTTAGTCGAACTTTGTTGTTGTCGTCTTTGCTGCGTGTCCAGATTTGTCCACCTAAGCTTGAGAGTGGGAGAGGCTATCAGGTTTCCTTCAGTCATCATGAGGCAGTACTCCTCATTTTCAGGCTGGTAGACATCACCAGTGAGAATCTTCACCAAGAGGAAATCTGTAACTACACTGTCACTTCAGTTAAAATATCTTTCTTAAAAGAAAGAAAAAGGGATCCCTCTGCGTCAGGAGAGGATGGGGAAGCTAAGAGAGTCACACAGTGGTTGTATATAACATCCAGAAATTACATTAACAGAGTACTTCCACTGTCCCATATTTTTCTGATTTTGTGAGTGTCACATGTAGAACAGCATCATGTGGTTACTAATTATGACTACCAAAGTGCAATTTGTAATAAGGCTAGCAGATGTTTGCAGCACTAAATATAAAACAAAGTCAGATCAAAACCAGCTCTTTTTGCCCAGGACGTATCCACTCCAGACCATGTAGAACGTGCGTTTTGTTTTTAAAACAAGTTATTCTCTATAAATTCTCTCTCTCTCACCTTTTAAGGTCTATATTTGTGACCTGATCTGCGAGATCAGGTGGCAGAAAATTATAATATTCCATTTGCTCGCACTCGGGTTCTCATTTTGCTTTCAATCAGACAAAGAGGAGTTTTGCCACTGGTTGCGGTAGGACAGGATCAGCCCCTCTCTTTTGCTTTCGTAAGGATTTTAAAGGCCACGTGAAAATAAGAAAAGTTTGTGTTGACCAAAATGCCTGTGATGAACTAAAAGACAGTCATTTGCACTCATGTGAGAAGAGCTCTGTTAAGAGCCATCCATCCCTCTTGTGACAGCATATTGACACTTGCTGGTCTTTAGGATTCGTTTCTTAAAATGTTAATGTAGACAAGTTCCTGTCTGTTGTGGGAAAATATGGTGGAACTTTGTTAGATGAGACACTCGAGTGCAAATAAATGTTTCCTGTAAGAAAGCATTTGGCTCGAATCTTTCCTCTTTTTTTTTTTTTTTTTTTATCTCCTAAATTGTTTCCCCATGTCCTTAGTGACACCCTTAGGAAAAAAAAAAAAATTATCATCCTCAAAAATAAAAGTCAACTGCGCACATGCCAGAGATAATTGGAGATTTATAATACGCCCTATCTAACTTGTGAGCATTGAAATAATATACGTGAGTGATGGGCTGAAACTTCATGGCGTGAAGGATGCCTTTCTGGATAATTTACATCTTGGGGGGTAGTATCTTAAAATCAGAGGTCCTGTCTTCACTCTGTGCACATTAAAAACCACATGGTGCTTTTCATAAGGGCCTGGGTTTGCCCCAGCAGTCTCGGCTAAAATTTTTCCCTGCTCTTTAGTCTTGCAGCGTACGCTGTGCTCGGACCATCTGGTCACCATTCTGCACCCTGGCCGTGGCTGCTTTTAATGGCGAAATGATTTCTGTCTGTATACAGTTGGTAGAGTGTTTTGCATACTGCATATGCTCGAGGTATTACATATGAAAGGCATTATGTAAGATTACAGGGCAAGAAAAATACTCTCTTAAAAATTGTCAGTAATTGCCCAGAATGCCTCTTGTGACACCATTTGATGATGCAGGATCCTTAACCGCCGCTCTGAAACAGTCTAGTTTTTAATTTGCATTTTAAATTTTATCCACTGTGAAATTCTTTGATTTTTGGTATCCTTATTATTGGCATCTCAGATAGCCCTTCTAGAGGCCAGACCTGTGTGTCTGGTCATCTAAAGACAGCTCTAAAGAAACAAAGTGTACAAAAAAGAGGAGTTTGGGGACATGCCCAGGCTTTCACACCCCACATGAGCGTTGCTCGGCGTGCAGCCCACGTTTCCCCACTCCCAGCCCCGTGCCCCTGGCCTGGTGCAGGTGACAGCAGTTTGAGCGCTCGCAGATACAGCAAAGTCATATATGGCTGATGAGCTGGGTTTTAACAAAACAAATTTGGCTCCTGGGCTTTAGGCTGTGCTGTTAGCGTATCCATTCCAGTCCTGGTCCTCTCAGGTTGTATCAAGGACTTAAAGCTCAGTTCAGCTGCTTAACATGAGCATTAAGTGAGGCTGGAGGTGACCCAAGGTTTCGCGGACATCCATACCAACGTTAGCACTAAGTGAGGCTGGAGGTGACCCAAGGTTTCGCAGACATCCATACCAACGTTAGCGCTAAGTGAGGCTGGAGGTGACCCAAGGTTTTGGGGACATCCATACCCTGTTAGCGGTTATACAGCACTGGACCCACGGGGACCTGTGTCCTGCAGGAGTGGGCACTGGAGGTCCAACCAGGGCATCGCCAGTGGCTCTGGCTGGACTGACTCTAGCTGGACTGACTCTAGCTGACTTTTGCTGTGGTTTTTTGTACCGGCCAACGACTCCCCGTGCAACATAAATGCTGCTCCAAATAAGACATACCTGTAGTCATCCTTTAAAAGCTTTCCTATATCAAGGCTAGTGTTAGAAAATGAGGTGTTTCTGGAACCAGAGCTTCAGTTAGCACTGTAAGATCTCCAGGATCGTTTCTTAGGCCAGCCAGCCAGCCGGGTTGATGAAGACGTTTGTTTCTTTGTATGGTGTAACATGCTGTAAGAGCGTTGCACAATCACCTGTGCATCCACGCAACCCTGTTCCAAGCACCACCGTAGCAATGCAGCACGGCTGGGAAATTCAGCCAAAACACGGACAAAAAACATAGCTGTTTTGGTGACAATTCAGCTTGAAAAAGCTCTGGGAAGCCGGGGAGGCGTGCTGGGCTCTTCTAGGCTCTGCTAAAGGGAAGCACGTTAGCGCATCCCTGAAGGCGAGCGTGTGCCCAAGTGTTTTGCTGAACGGGGGCCCCATTTAGTTAAATCCTGATTTAACCTTATTCCCTCGCAGGTTTTTGAGGCAAGGTTGTTTCAGCGGGGTCTGCCTCCCCTCGCACACGCGCCTTTGGGCTGAAACAAGGAATGTTCTACCAGCTTTGCAGGGTTTCAGAGTCACACATCATTTCAATCTAAAAATAAATCCCAAACGTGGTATTCTATTATTGAAGAAAAGTTGAACTGTGCTTTCCACGCAGCGCCTAGAAAAGAAATGATGCTGCATTATATTTTCAGCTCGGGCATGAAGCCAGCACTAACTGCTTGCTAATATAATTATGACCGAAAATACTGTGGGCTTGTCTGCAGGAGGCTCTGGGTTCTTCAGTGGAGCTGGGCAAGCTCCACCACCCAAAATCCTCTTTCGGTGCACATGAAGAGCTTAGGGGATATGCACATTTCAGCCTGCTTACTCGGAATCAGGTTTTTAACATAACTACAGTAACTTTTAAATCTTTTTGACTACTGAAAGGGGAAGAAAGTGCTTTAAAATTAATAAAATGGCAAGGTGACTATGGGTTGTAAAGGAGGTCTTTCAACAGCTCCTACTGAAACACAGAGGAGCCACACTGGACCGTCTCTTCTTAAGTCCTTGCAGACATCAGTGAGTAGTCCTGCCGCCGTAAAAAAAAAAAAAAAAAAAATTAAATAAAAAAATCANGCCGTAAAAAAAAAAAAAAAAAAAATTAAATAAAAAAATCAATGGCACAATTTCACCCTGAATCATTTGCTCTGTTGGTGAAAGTCACAGAGAAAAGTCCTAAAATTATACAATTATAATAATAAATCAATTCAGCATGTCATTTCTGCTTTTCTACATTAATAAATTAACCATGTAACATTGTTCAAAATTATGTCAGTTACGCATATAATAATCTTTTAAATTAATGAAGTGATGAAGCAGTTTGATGACACCCATGATTTACAGGGCTGCTTTTAGCTAATGTTAAAAGCCTTTCATTTAATAAATTGCCCCCTTGAGAAATTACCAAAAATGAATATTTTCTATGCTAAATGTTCCAAGGTTTACACTTTTTCAATATATTAACAAATGGCAAGGGAGAAGCATTTTTCAAAATATATCTTCTTTTACATATATTTAATTGAAATTAATTAGTATATTACTTTAGAAGGAAATGATCACAGAGAAAGGTACAGGATCATTTATGAGAGTTTCTTATGGCAATAAAACAGAATTTAAACAATGGAATTAATCATGTCCTTAAAAATTTTTATGATAGATTAGGAATCATTCCAAGCTTTTTGATTAAATAGAAGGACATTCCATACAGACTGGAACAAAAAAAAAAAAAAAAAAAAAAAAAAATCCAGCTATTCCACTGCAATTAATATTTCCCTGGTTTCATTATGTCAGGATATGTGCATGCTGAATATTTACCGAGCTTAAAGCAAGAGTCCAAGCGAGGTTCACAAGATATATTTTGCTTCGCTCTTCCTTGCGCTCGGCACCCTGATGTAATGTGTGCACAATGTTGCGAATGCTTAATATTTCCCATTTTATGCACCTCTTATAAGAAGCAAGCTTTAAAGACGCTTTCTCATAGGGTTGGTTGGGATTCAAGGAACAGAACGGGAAACGGTGTAGTATGTCCTATAAAAGAGGTTAAAATGGAGGTTATAGTTATGAAAGCTCAATAGATTTGAAAGCCAACACAGTGCCCCCTGGCATGTGGTACTACCTCTAGAAAGGGAAAGAGATATATAGGACTATAAAGGGAAGCCTGTAATTGATGCTCTCTGTACTTATTAGGATTTGTTTTAGTAACATCAGGGACTCATTTTTGTACTACCTCTGAATAAATAATGTGCACAGTAGGTTGGGTCAATTCCTTTTCACTTTGAAATATTTTCAGCGGTTGCGCTAAAACCAGGAATAATTCATCGGCTTTTTGTAAGGCAGCTGGATGTATTATGAAAAAGAGGTGCGTTAGCTGAGTTATTGGGAGGGGTCCGTAACAGGGGCCAGCGTGAACAAGAAGGGACTCTTGGCCTTTGGGGTGATGGGAGAGCGTTTTCCAGCTCAATCGGGAGCATTTCTCAAGAAATAAACAGGATCGCAGAAAAAGACCTTGTTCCAGTGTTTGTATTTTAACGCTCCGCGGGTGAAGTCTGCCATATAGCAGAGACTCCTACAGGGGACCCACATATAATTACCCACGAACAGAGCTTTGCCTCCTGTAAGTAAACCACCATAATGAGCACGGCTCCTCAAATACATATTTATTTTAAAAAATAAGTGAAACAGAACCATCCCAAAAAAGCCTGAAAATTGATTCCAGTGCAGGCTTTGTTTGGCTCCTGCTCCTGGCACTGATTGCGGAGTTTAATATCTCTGGCAAGTCGCTGCCTTACCCCAGGTGCCAAGTTCCAGATCTCTCAAACTGCTCCAGCCCTGCCAGTTACCTACGGTAGGAGAGACGTGGTGATGCTTAGCTAACGTTTGGGAAGTCCTTTGATATATCCTCGGATGAAAAGGGCTGCAGAAGGACAAATTAATTATTAATCGAAATGATTAATGGATTAGTTGTGACTCGTTCTAAAATATTTCTTCCGGTACCCTTTGCAGCAACGTTTGAAACTTGTAAGGTTTTTCGCTGGGAAGGTTGGTTGGGTTAGGGTTTTTTTGGTTAAAATGTTCATCGCGGAGGCCGGGCTTTGGAGAACTGCCTCTAGGGCATCTCCTAGTGCTCCCACCCTTGGAAAAAGATAGTCAAGGAAATCCTGTCTGTCTGTCCATCGCCTTCCTCTCACACCGGGTAACGAGGGACAGGTTTTTCCTCGAGCGTGTATTCGATGTGAAAGTCCCCCCTTGAAATTCAATCTTCAGAGAGCGGCTGGAGAATTTCTGGGATGCTGGAAAATGATATGGCACGTGCTCCTGCGTACAGAGTTTATCCATCCGGAGGCGGGGGGGCCTGATCCTGCACTCTGTAAAAGCAGCAGGAGTTTGTCGTGAGATCTGAGAAAGCCCAGGGTAAGTATGACTGGTGATTTGTACTGAGCAGGGGTCAAGACAGTGTTTTCTGCAAAATGTGAAGTGTACATATGGAGACTTGGAGGATCAGATTGTTGCCTTCTACG
Source organism: Fregata magnificens (assembly GCA_013389945.1). Classification (NCBI taxonomy): domain Eukaryota; kingdom Metazoa; phylum Chordata; class Aves; order Suliformes; family Fregatidae; genus Fregata; species Fregata magnificens. The sequence goes on along the minus strand of WAAD01035884.1, from coordinate 19,309 downwards.
GCGCAATTAGTTTTGGGGACCATCTTGAAAGCGCTACCAACTTTATCCTTCGGGTATTTGCAAAAGCGTCTGCTTATGTGAAGCATAGCTTCCAAATAATTTAGCAAAGCAGAAATGACTGTGTGTGGAAGTGTTACTCCCTGCCCCTGGGCAACCAAGCCAGCTGCGAGTTCAATCCATGTACAAAACGCGTGGGTCCAAACTGGAGACTTTGCAGGGAAAGGCTTTGCTCCAAAAGCTGCAGAATGACCAACGGGTTCGATGTGAGTTCTCAATGTGGCAAACCTTTGAATGTAGTGGAAAAATTAACGTGGGTCTAGTTTTTGCTGTGAAACTTCCAGGTGATTCCAGAGATTATTAGTTTAGGGGATTTGTTGAAGGAGTATCTCACCGTGATTTCTGCAGGAAAGTGGACTTCAGCAGCTTCCAAGCTGGCAAACTAGGAGGACTGATCAGAATAGGAATCAATAACATTTGTTTGTTAAAGAGCAGAAATAATGACGTTTATTTCTCCTTATTAATAGATTCTTTGGGGTTTGTTCTAAGAGGACATACGTCGTAATAAGAACAAGCAGGCAGAGTAAGTTGCAGTGTTATAGAAAAGCATGTCTGGCCATCAGAAAAAACAAGGAATATCTTAATACGTGCTTCTGTTGAGATATACGGGGATTGCATCATCCTGTGTAACAGAATGTATCCAAATGCAGAGATAGGGCCAGAAACCCCATACATTTCTGCCAAGAGAGTTTCTGCCTGAATATCTTTTTGGCAAGGAAGAAATGCATCTCACTCCTCGAGTCCTGGAACAAATTGAGGGGTTGGTCTCTAACAGTAATTTTTCAGATGGGGAAATGACCTCAAACCGCCTCGAGAGGCTTGGCAGAGAAGGGTCGAGAGGATGTAGACGAAAAGGAGGAGTCCTTGAGCAGGACCAGGGGCTCCCTCCTCCACTGTTGTTTTGGGATGAAAGCTGTGGGGGCGACGGGGGCAGTTTCGGCGTAAAAAACCCAGTGGTTTCCGCTTTCAGCCCATGCCCTTGCTGATTTTGTAGAACCTGCTGCTGCAGGGTCTGCTGTACCTGCCTCTGTGTCCCCGCCACACCGCAGCAGAGCCGTGTGTATCTTCGAGCTTTAAGCAGAAGATACTGGTCCACATAAGGCTCTTTTGCATCTACGGTTTGGCTACAGCTCTATTTATGATCTGTGAAGAGCGTGATCTGAGCCTTGCGCAGCTGTGGGACCGTGCTGTTGGGTCTCAATGTTGGTAGGACAGAGGCTCCTACAGAGAGATAAGTGTTACATGGGGGTAGATTTCTATTAAGCAGCAGATGAGCCTGCATCAAAACTTACCACATCCTTACTGGCCATAGCAAGGCAGCGTTAGGAGGAAGATCTATGGTTTCTCTTGCTTCGTTATCAGTAATATCATCTACCTGCCTGCGTCCTTCCAAAGTTGAAGTCACCCTTCGTTTTGCGAACCAGCTGGACTGATTTTATTAATGCCTTTTTGTACAAAGAGAGCATCGTTCGTTTAAAGTTGTCAGACTTGAGGGTCGGGGAGGGTGGTGGACAAGGCATGGGGTCTTACAGCTCCTTCCTGCAAAGGGGTGAGATGAGGCATGCAAACAGCTGAGGACTCGGTTTTCACAGGCTGCACAGTCCTGCTGCTCACTTGGGGGACTGGATTTGTCCCCATACACCATTATTGGCAGCCCACCAGCCCCATCAGGTCATGGTGCCCCTGTCCTGGGGCTAAGGAGTCTCGTGGAGCAGCAGCCCTCTGCACAGGATAGTTTAGCATGCTGAAAAAGCTTGCCTGCTAGTACAATCGACAAAATCAACTGAATTTCTTAAAAGAGCAGCCAGTCTCACCACTGGTATACCCAGCAGAGGCTATTTGAATTAGCTAAGCAAGTAAGTGACGAAAAATGAAACTAAACAACCCATTTATTAAACAGGAACGGGCCAGGCAATATTTGAGTGAAAGCATCCCTTTCCACATGCTAGGAGGAGGTAGAGTCAGTGCGTGCCACAGTGGCCAGTGGATGAAGACAAGTCGGGAGGAAGAAGAGGAGGGCGGGAAGGCTCCGATGGACACAGTGCTGCCCCTTCTTCCAGCTCCTTCGTGTGCATCACATCCAAGTCCTGGATGAGAGAGGGGCAGGCACTGAAGGCCGCCTCAAGACCTGCAAGAACACGGCTCGGACAGCACATGAACACGCAACACGAGGAAGGCCCAGAGGTACCAGAGGGAAAAAGGCACCCGCTGCAAAAGTCAAAAAAAAGAGGAAGACTGGAAACCTGGCAGTTTGTTGGCTGAGCACAGAGCACAAGGTGATGCCAGGCCTGGTTCTCACCTGCCGATGGGTATAGAGCAAAGGTTGGGGTATGGTCAGGATCAGACTGGGCTTGCACGGAGGAGAAAAATTCATGGGGTCTGACTCGCCCCCGCTTCACGCTTTGCACCATCGGTTCAGCCTTTGCAAAGGAGACGCGAGAGGTGCCAGTCCATGTGGTTGTACAATACACTAGAGGAGGCTGGGTTCGTCCCAGAAGCTGTCTGCAGTGGCAGTGAGGATTTGCCTGGTATAAAAGAAGGACACGACAGGACGAGTATCCCCTGGGGAGGGGAAAAAGGAGAAGTCAAAATAGTGGTGGAGGGGTTACTACCGACGCACTATGTGACAAGCGCAAGGGTGAGCGGAGACGACTGTATTTGGGAGCAGTCATCGTGCCCCGCAGAAGCATCTCCCATCCTTTAAAAATAATGATAGGAGCAAGTAAGCGCACTTTAATTAGAAACAATGATAATTATCACTTGTCAGCGGCTTTTTGCCCAAAAAGCATAAAATTCTTTGCGTTTTGGATAGAAACTCCTTACCAGGAAATCTGTATTTTTCGTATTCACAGCTAATGCTGCTGATTCGGAAGTTGGCAGAAAAAAAGGTTATCATTCATTGCGGATGCTGTTTGAGGGTAGGCAGTCGTACATGCAGCTTTAGGTAGCTGCGGAGGGGGAAAAATGTGGCGTCTAGACTGCCAGCTCGGATGCCAAGCTGCTGTCTGATGCAGTGAAAAGTATGAAGCTATATCGTGTCTTCTTCAGCTTTTTATGCCTGGAAATGCCAGCAGACCCTGACAGACCAAGCCACCGTGAAGGGGTCAGCAAGACATAATGAAACATCCATGAAGGAAGAAGCGTCCTAGCGTTATACAGACATTTGGGCAGGTTTGCAGGGCAGCCAAAGGACTCCGTATCTCACGTTACGTTAGCTGTTTATAAATTATTCCCTAAGTTTTATCGCACACACCTATTCATTTTTAATGCTTAAATACACATTAAGAATAATTTTCGCTAAAGGATGATCCCCAATTCCATCAGGAGCAAAGCTAAGGAAATGATACATGCAAATTTGAGCAGGGGTTGGTACCATTAATCCCTGGCTTGTCTTCCTGGAGGGAACTCGCCAGCCCCAGGTCTGTCGGAACTTGCAGCCTGGCTGGGAGCCGAAAAGCCTTGGATGAAAGCCTACCTGTGTGCCAAAGGTCCTTAACTCTCTAAACTTGCCGCTCCCACACCCAAAGGAAAGCGCTCGCGCTCTCCCGCTTTCCCACAAAGACTAAATCTTTCAGTTGCCTCCCACACAAGCCAAGGGAAAGGATGGAGCGAAATGCATTTTAATGAGCATTTGAATAATCTTCGGGAAGAGTACTTTTCACTGACATAGCACCTTTTGTTCGAGCGATTTATAAACATCCATTAAGCCTGACAACATCCCTAAAGGGTAATTCTTTTTTTATTCTCGGGAAGCGGAGAGCTGGGATTTGCTCGAGGATAGGGCAGGAAACCCGTGGCGGGGCTGGAAATGGGAACCCCGCGTGCGGGATTTCCTCTCCCCCCTCCATAGGGTTTCCTCTCGGCTCGCTAATCGCTAAGCGAGATCTTGATGACCAGATGCTCATAGATAACATCGTTCAAATATTGCTTCCCTTCTGCGAATTACATGCTGGCTTGGTTCAAAGGCCAAATCCTCTTCCGCCATCAGCTGGTGGCGGGGATCCCATTGAACATCGGTGGAAGGGGGACCAAGCCGCAAGAGTTTGAAAAACAAAGCTAAACGCTTGAAAACTTTTGCAGCCGGCCACATTTGCAGAGAGCCGTGTGGTTTAGAGCCTTTTCTCTCGCTGGAGAAAACCTGCAAGGCTTTAAACGAGACTGTTTCTAAAGGGCACATCCAGGCGCTTTATCCAAAACCACTGGCAAGGCATTTCCCTACCAGACAGCGCGCACGTTCCAAGGAGCAGCGACAATATTTCTTCTCTGACGTCGCCAGTTAAAAGGATTTATTTTCAGTAAAATAGAGTACTTCAGTTGCGTGATGGGCAAAAAAAAGGTACTATATAATTAAAAGTGGGATTAGACAGCAAAATGAGATGTTAGGCAGATAATTAGGGAACTATTATAATTAGAACGTGCTTTTAAATCCCCTAGTAGCTTCTATTATGAAAGGGATGTCCTCTGATTAACTAATATTTCCTTTAAGTAGATACTTTTCCTCTTCCTTTTGGAAAGGAAAGCTTGAGTTGAATGACTTCACCGTAAGAAATCACAGTTTACTGGAGCCCGAGTTCTCCTCACAGCAAGCCAGTTCTGCTCGGGAAAAAAGACCTGTCTTTGGGGTTAAAAGTGGCAGGGAAGATTTTACCAGTAAGCTTATTACATCCCTCCTCTCCTCTATTAAATACAGTCTCATTTATAGACAGTATTTAGTATTCTTTGTATTCAGCCTTTAGGAGAAATTATTGCTGTTAGAGCAGTGATAGCCTTAGATTAAATTTTTATTCGTGCAGGTTTGATACAAACAAAACTGCTGCATATTTCTATGTGAAGTAGAAAGCCGTGATGGTTTTGAAAGGACGTGGAGCTTCGGCGAGAGCTGTCTGACAGCTGCTGTTAATGAACACGAACCAACAAGCCTCTCGGAAGCCGCCTGCCTCTCCCCAGCTCGCCGGCAGAGAGTCGGAAAGGACAGACAGCGGTCCCACCGCTTACAGCCCCATAAATCAAAGCAGCTCTGCTGAAGTCGGTACAATTGTAAGTGAGGTGAAACTGGGGGAAGTGAGAGAATAAGCCGTCCCGTTCCCCTCACCTGAGCCTTTGCAGGCGCTGGTTCGCAGAGAGCCGCTGCGAGAACGTGTCACAGGCAGATAAGGGAAAAGTGGAAAAGGGAAATAACTTGATAAAAATGCAGCCTCCCTCCTTTTTTTTTTTTTTTTTTTAATTAAGCTTAAAATGTTAGGAATTAAGAGGGAAGCGAGTACAAAAGTTCAATTTGAATGCAATGGCCGAATGTTGCCTCTTATTTGTAAAAGTAGGAGGGGAGGGCAGCAGAGGAGACAGCCGAACGTCCAGGCCACTGAAAGCACTGGTGCGTGTTTGCGTACTACTGTCATCGGACAAACAAGGCTCCTGTTTTTTCACCTAAAAAAACGAAAAGCAGATGGATAATTGCTTTATGCAGAGTCGAGAACCTTGGCATCCATCTGCAGATACAAAAGATGACTTAGTTAAAAAAACATTTGTGGTACATCTGACTCCAGCTTACTGGACATATTGTTGAGAGAAACGCTCAGAAAAATGCTTCCAAATAGCCGAACGGTCAGGGAAAGGATGAAAACAAACCCAAATGTAGCACCCAGGCCCTGGAGAAAGGAGCCCGGGGAAGAGGCAGCCTGCCTGAGGTTGGAGACCCCCGAGCCTGGCATGGGCATTGCTGCGAGAGCAACGGGAAAGGCTGGAGTAAGTGTTTCCAGTGTGGTGAGCGACGCCAGAGAAAGGGTGTCCCAACCTACTAATTCTGGAGGGGAAGGGGGGATGCATCTCTTTGGGATGTCTTTAGAAACTATGGACGCAGAGATCTTCTCTGGGGTGGCTTCAGAAGCCCCGGAGATCACCAGTGCACCAACGCTGCAGGAGCAGGCTCTCAGCACTGCGCTACCACATCTGCCCGGACCATCCGCTCGGTACCGGGGGAAAAGCCAGCAGCAACGAAATGCCAGTGATGGGAGAAGCAGACAAAATATCACCGACTGCTGGTGAGACTGAGGGAGGGACTCGTGGGCAAAGGTCCCATCCAAAGATGGGAAGCAGTTGGAGGCAGAGACAGCCTGGCACGGCGCATACACCGGTTAGGCGGAGGAGCGGCAGCTCGTGCAGCCTGGCAGGGTACCAAGTCAGCCTTTCACCGGCAAATTTCGAAACGTCGTTCGTCTGTCAGCGCTAGCACACCCCTGACACCGGCACACCGTGACCTGCCACTAAGAAAAACTTCTGAGATCTGGGAATCCTCGCGGATCCACTTAACCATTTAATGATGAAGGAGCCAGGTCCTGTGCTATGTTTTTTTGGCCCTTCTCCATGGATCTGACGGGCTGGTGGGCACCAGCCCCTTGCCAGGGGTCAAAGGGACCAGACTTTAGTGGCTCCAACAGCAAAGCCTCCCAATTTACAGTGTTCCTGCTAGAAGGAGACGGCGACGTCAACGAAACCATCCAGGACCATGTTGCTGAGCCCTAACGATGACTGTGCAGACTCTGGAAGGAGAGTTACCGAGCTGAACTGCAGAGATGCTGATGCCAGCGTGGACTGGGGTCATCCGACGTCTCCTGACTTCCCAGGCTGGACCCTGACATCCAAGTCAGGAGAGAAACGCCCAGACCAAAGGGAGTGAAGGCAATTCGGTGATTCAAAGCCACGGCCTCTGGCCCTATATTGGCAGGATGGGGGGCACAGAGGAACGCGAACCGGTTTTCCTTAATCCATCAAAAAATCTGGGCTTCCCATTCCCACAGAAAAGAGCCATTTGGCCTAATGATACCTTCCAGCTCTGCGGTACCACTCAGCCAAGATGCCGAAGCACTTAAGATGTCTTAATTCATCCTCTCAGCAAATAGCCGAGCCCCTGCACAGCAAAGTGCTCGTGGTAACAGTACAACACAATGGGGAAAATACAGTACAGAAAAATACGATGGTTTTATGTCTTTTATGTCTTATACTGCAAACACATAAAAACAATTAGGGTTTGGAGAATATTTTTTAAAAGCAAAGAGAATGATTGGCAAGGCAGAGAAAATAAATATTATACCCCTGAGAGGGTTAGGGACATATTATTTTTCCAATTTTACAGAAGAGAAATGCCAGATCAAAATTACTTTCCCAAGATGACACAGGGTGATCCTGCCACCCTTTCTATTGAGTAGTTCTTACTCAGGGGTTTGTCGGTCTTCGTGCCCAGAGACCTCCGTGTTTTAGAGACTTTAAAGCCTGCTGTCCGGTGGTGTAAATTTACGGTGTATTAGCTACTCTATATTTATTCCCCACGTATATATCTTCTCCAAGTAAGCTACCTCACCCAAAGGCACTTTCAGAAGTGTAAGGCCAGCGGTAACGCTGCTAAAAGAATTAACACTGTCCCACATAATTAGCGGTAATTAGTACTGGTCAGGACAGGAGTTAATGCACACTGGCGGACGTAAATTCTGCCTTTGGGTCCCCGTGCCGACATAAAACCAGCCTGGGAATAAGATCCCACTGGGTGCGAAAGTGAAGGGACCGGGTTGGTTATCTGATGCCTCGTGATGCCTGAGCTCAAATTCTCTCTATTCCAGACGTTTCTTCCCCTCATGAAAGCCCGCACCCTCTTTTCGGCAAGGTAACAGTTCTGCCAGTAATCCCAGAGGTATTTGATAACCCATCATTTCTGTGGGTCTTAGCGGGGGAAAAAAAACCTGGGCGTCAAAACCGCAGGCTGCGACGATACAACCAAATACCTTCAGGGAGTGTTTCATAGCTTCCCACTATGGGGTTAAGCGTTTGTGGCAGCAAAACTGAATTACAGGCTCAAGAGCAAAGAAGAAAACCAATCAAAAGAAGAAAATATGGAAACAAATTCAAGCTGTCCCCCTCCTGCGGGTGAGAAGCCGGTGGGGCGATGGGTGGCTTTGCGTAGGGAGGAGGGTGCGTGCCGGGGCACAGCCGGCACCTGCGTGCGGGTGCCAGCGCACATCTGGCACACGCGTGGATTCGGGACGCCGGAGCAAACTGTTTGGGAAATGGGTGGGAAGCGAAGAACTGAGCGCATAGAGAAGGTACTTCCCTAATGCTTCAAACGTATTTTATTTCAGACTGTGTTTTCTACAACTTGTCGGAGGTCAGACCTGTCCTCCTTGTGGTCGGGCTTGAGGTTTTGAAGAAAAGATGGATTACACAAAGTCGCCCGGCTGCAAAACACCCCCCTTCCTTCCTTCCTTCCTTTGAAGAGGATTTGCCGAAACGTAGCCCTCAATAGTTATAAATACTTGAAAGGGGAAAACTTAGGAAAGTGGAGGGTAATCTTTTGGGCTGAAACCCCTCATTTTTACTCGTAGACGATTGCTGTGCTTATTGAGTTCAGGAAAGCAACTTAGCAAACACAAGCAGAGCCTCGTAATACAATCACAAGGGAAAATGAACTTTTCTAACACAGAGACCGCCCGCTTCAGCTCATTGGAACAGCAATTGAAAGCCAGGTTTTATCGGGGTTTGAAGGACGTGCAGGCTGAATCGCCGTAGGTGCTGGGATTGAGTCTGATTTCCAGCATCACTGAGATCCATCTGCTTCTACCGCCTTCACCCAGAGCTGCTGGAGCTGAACACCATTCGTAATCAGGGCCCAGCTGGTCTCTAGAAACGGGGCTTTTCCAAGCCGGAAAGCGGTCTGAAGCATGGTTTTAAATTAACTTTTTTTAAATACAGAGGTAAAACCCTGTACGGACACTTACTTTGATTTAAACCGATCTTACATTGATTTTGCCTAATTGATGATGAGGGATTCATCATTGAGCTAAACAAACAGAAACTGCTCATAAATTGAAATTAAATGTTTTTTCTTCTGGGCTTTGCCTCATCTTAGCTAGTTTAAGGACCCGACCCAAGTTAAAAGCCGTGATATTTTTATGTCGGCTAGTTTTGGCTAGAAACCTATGGGCCTGTTTATGCCGGCTCGTCAGGCGCTTGGATTTCATTTTGATCAAAGCAAGCGGGGGCGATGTGACTCTCAGCCCACTGGAGAGGGACCCCCGAGGTGACGTCAGCCGAGGGAAGAGTCACCGAGTGCAGCCGACGTGTCGCAGAAGAACTTCAAAGCAGGATCCATAGGCAACCTTGGCTAGGAGCAGGGAACAGATCCAAGGGAAAACATGAGGCAGGCAGGCTTGGCTTCGTAAACAAAATCTATATTAAGAGACAGGCAGGTAAGAAGAGCTTTAGAAAAAGCGCTGGAAAGAGGGAATGGAATAAACTACACACCCAGAGCAACGAGTGGTCCCGCGGTGGGGATTTCTTAGGAGGTCTCTTACTCAAAACGCTATGGTTTTTAATACGCTCATGAGGTAAAGTTCGTCTGAGAGTTAGTGGCTGTTTGTGATGGTCTCATCGTATGTTTGGAGGAACACGCAAACCCACCAGGCAGTGAAGACGCAATCACAGGAGGTGAAGACCCAGGAGCCGTGCTCTGTGGAGACAAAGCAGAGCAGCAGGACAGCGCAGGAAGACTAAGCAAGGAACGTGTGTCGAGCCACATTTTATGTCTTTGATGCCCACGCTCTTGTTGTTTGAGAATGGCTTTGGGAGGAGCCACCTGAGTCAAGCAGGCAAGAGATCCTTTCAGGCGGTCCCTCGTGGAGGAGCCTGGCCAAACATCCCAAGGGCCAGAAGAAGAAGTGAGGCGGTTATCTGCCTCCCGACCCAACAAGGCCAACGAAGGTGCCATAAGGACATCTAGTGAAGAGTGCTGCCGAGGCATCTCAGGCTACGTGAAGCTAAGTGACATCTCACTAAGGAAATATTCGGGATAACTGCAGCTCTTCTGGAAGACCGTGAAGAGAACTGCAAACACACGCAACTGTCATAAAACCTTCCAGTCCGGAGACGCACAGAAAGAGAAAGCATATCGCTCAGAAGAGTTTGTCATCCCAGTAGGGAGGGAGGGAGGAGGAGGTGACATTCCCGGGTACGGAAACCCGGGGCAGAAAGCCACCAGCCACTCGAGTTCAGCGAGGCAAAGATTTTTAAAGCAGAATTTGAACTGTGTAGGGCAGTCAGGCCGTGGAGCTTTCCCCTAACTTACAGACCCGACATGTGCTTCTAATACAGAAACTGCAGCAGAAGCTAGAGTTACTGCAAGGCCGAGTGTACTAATGAATCAAATTGTCTCTACACGACTTCAAAGGCTTTGGGAAGAAGCAAGAATAACTAGAAATGTGATGCTAATGGCAAGGACAACGTGGCTGGCACTGGTGAAACCCGGTGAAGGTCTCTTCATCAACAGAGAGGCGTAGTGCGTATGGAAAAGGCTGGAAAAAAACCTAATCTGGTGGTGCTGTACAGCCAAGGAGAAGGAGCAGCAGCGGCCTCAAGTTTGGCGAGAGTAAAAGCCAGGCAGAATGGGCTCGGTGGAAAAATGGGGTGAGCAGTATAGTAATAAAATTTGAAAAGGGGACCCAAGTAAGAAGCATTTCAAATACTAGCAAGGACAGGAAAATAATAGAAAGGGTTACAAATGATCAGCAATGCAGACGACCATAATAAACTATAATAAACTTCAACTTGGAAACATAAAAGGAGAAATATGATCTAGGATGATATGGGAAAAATAATTTCAAGCAAGATATTCAGAGGGGGGAGAGATCTGGGCAAGGTCCAGAGTTGCTATTTGTGAGTTAATGAAGAGAGAGATGGGAACAGCTTGTCTTCAAATGGGGGCCCGAGAGGCAAAGTATCTCGCCTCCGTTCCTTGCGCCACCACGTAGTTTCTTGGTCGAGTCCCTTGAAAACCTTCTGTGCTTCAGGTGCTCTGTCCGTGGAATGAGGATTTCTCGTCTCACACGCATGCTCCTAAGAGGTTCGGCTGCTACGGTGGCACCCCCGACGCCGCAAGCCGTTTGGCTGAGCGGTCCCGTTTCAGGGGGTGAACTCAAGCAAGATCCAATTAAAAGGGATGGTAGAAAGGGAGAGGGGGACCGAAGCGATAGCCAGGCTAGCGCATCTCCACGGTTCACCTTTATCTGGCGGGGGGTAAATGCGTCTTGGAAAACTTGACTCTATTCTGCTCCGGTTTGCATCCAGAGAGGCATAAAAGCAGTGTTTTGAGGGAAGAAGAGGGGTGAGGCAAAGAATTCAGTGTCCCCAAAATCCCCTGGGAACCACGTGGGTGGGTAGAGCCTGCTGACATGCTTTTGTTGGCTCCACAACGGAGAGGCTCAAAGGTACTTCGGTCGTGTCTACGAGCGCTACGGTGCATATCTACCTTCAGAAAGGCACGGCCCTTTTCAAAAGGTGACCTAGGCACTTAATCCCGGTGACTTTCAATGAGACTTGGGCCGGTAGGGAGCTCCCGAAGTGTGGCTTACTGCCCGCGTTTGCTAAAGATGGTTTATATCTCTGGCAGGAATTAGGTGCCAAATTTTGTGTGGACTGTGGTGACTGTAGTGTTGAGAGAAGCAGAAAAATATCTTTGGAAATTTGAACCGAAAGGTTGAATGGTGGGATAGTCCCCCTCAAAGCATGCTGAGAGCCCTCTTAGCTAAAATACAGAGTATTCGACTGATCTAAAATCTACTAAATGCAAAGAAATAACGTTGCAGTTGAGGAGAGCTGAGCTGATGGCTCTACGAGATGTTTCCCTGGTTCCGCGTAAAAAATACTCCCTTTCCAGAACTGGGGTGCCTATCTGATTTCTTGCCTTGTTCCCACGACCCAGCCGAGGATAAGAGCAGGAGAGCATTTTCTTTAAAGTACAATTACAGCTTCTCAAGCAAAGCTAACATCCTCGAGGTAAAAAAAGTGCTCGCTGGGGTAAGCTGGAAGAAAACGCTCTCTTGATGCATCTTGGTGGGTTCTTCGGACTTGGGGGTTTCCCTTTGACAACTGCAGATCCCTGCAGATCTTTCTATGAACCCTTTAAACAAGCCACAATGACCCTTGGCGTCACGTCGTCGTGCGGGATGCTCCGAATCCCCGGGCTGTCGGGAGGTCCCCATCTGAAACCGGCGCGTGGGCCCGGCTCGGTCCCCGCACGTCTTGCCGGCCCCTGGTCGCAGACCCGCAAGGCCGGCGGGGAGCAGCCGGGGGCCGAGCCACGATGCGGGGCTGCCCCCACCGTGGCTGCGGGGCTGCGGAGGAGGCGATGCTGCTGCTGCCATGTGGGAGGCCCAGGGCTCGGGAGGCAGCTCCTGGGGCTGGGGCCCCTCCGAGGGGACGCTCGCTCTGCTCGGAGGAAAGCGCAGCTTTCACTGCCTCCCTCCCTGACCCCCGCTCCTTCTCTCCTTTGCTTTTTTTCCCCCTCCCTGCCTGCTTCTCACAGCTGCTGCCTTGGGGAGCCGGCCTTGGTGCGGGAGGAGGCCGCCTTCCCCTGCAAGGCTCAAGGGCGAGGGCAGCTGCCTCTGCTCCAGCCCGCAAGTGGGGAGGATGGAGAGGGGACGGCAAAGGGAGGGGGGCCAGCGCAGGCAGAGGATGAGCACTCCTGTCCTTGGAGGCGAAGCCCGGCTCTGTGGTTTGGGGTTGACGTGGCTTGCGTGGCACTGCTGCGACTGGGGAGGTGTAGGGAAAGGGGGACGCGGCGTTTGAGTGCCTCTCCTCCAAGGGAGGTTTTGAAAATGGTTAACAAGGAGGGTTTTTTCCGAAGTTGTCCTTAGAGGAGTCCTTCGCGTGCACACGCACGCACGTACCCGCAGACGCTTTTCTCACGGCCATCGTAGCTGGCCAAAAATTATCCAAGGGAGCTCAGGAATAGAGAGGCACGTACGTCCGCGTACTCACCTATAAGACCCCGAAGTGAATGACAGCCACCCATCCCGGCTGTCACACGCGCTGCTGCAGTTCCCCTCTGCTTGCCCCCGCTCACACGCACCAAGTCGGATCCAAACCGCCTTGAGATGAGCCGCTCGTGCCCTAATAAAACGCTTCAAAACGAAGGAGCGAGAGCAACTTGAAGCTCTTTTGCAGCCCTTTATTTTTTTTTTTTTTTTTCCCCTTGCCGAGAGAATTGTTTGCGGGTGGAAGAGAGAGATGTTTAAATAGCTCTGCGGATCCATTTAGTAAAGTCAATATGCAATTATGCAAAAGTCTATGATAATGCACCCGCAGATGCAGCTAGCGGCGGATGGTGCCGTGCTGGGGGGAGCTCTTGGAGCGGGGGTTTGCGGGGACCCTGACACGCTCCCCTGCCTCCCCGGCCCCTTGCACGCCCGGGCACGGGTCGGTGCCCGGTACCGGTGCCGGGGGGGG
>WAAD01035883.1:20668-36133 GCA_013389945.1 Fregata magnificens | reverse complement strand
CCCCTCATCCTTACCCACAAGCACTCCACTTTTTCGTCACAGCTATTGAGCTCTGTACATTGGGAGGTTTAAGCTCTCCATTCATCATGAACTTCAGCTGCCCAAGGAAACTTTGTTAAAAAAGAAAGTTGCCACAATATTTACCAGAAGATAAAAAAGCATCCTAGCTTTGATGAAACAGAAGACTAAATTCTACCAGCACAAGTGAAACAGCTTACAATAGTTACTCCATGAAGAGGAAAAGATGGTAAATATATTGATGAAATGATCACCTATAAGAGATTCCTTCAGCTATTTTTACTTTTACTTATACAAATATCCTCACAGACTTTGATGAGCATCTGATTTTAAATTAGGAGTGAGCTGTGTATTCTTGGACACACTTCGTTTGCTAGTAATAGTTCCCATGTTGATAGGACCAAGCACAGCTAGGCAGATCCTGTTCTCTATTTTTAGTTGTATTTCTGAAAAATTACTCTTGGTACACTCCAGCAATTACATGATTTCCTCATACCATGCAACTTACTTGTAAGATTCATTTTTTTAGAAAGTCCATAAGACAAAGCTTTTGAAATATTCAGAAGTGCAGTGTTTGGATTTTTACCTTTAAATGACCAGTTGACACAGAGGCTATACATATCCTCCACCAGCTGCGAGAAGGAAGAAAGGTGAAAAAGAAATTAAATTCTAAAGCTATACATACAACTTACTGATTTACACAGTGTGGTTTTGATTAGGGTCTATAAAGTTTGAAATTCTTTTTCTGGGGAGCTCGTATTTGTTTGCGTGTAAGGACAGAGCGGGGAAGACAGCAAGGCAGCATCCCAGGGATACATCTCACAAAGGGAAGGGTGATGCAAAACTCTCAGTTGTGGAAACCTATAAACAGTACTTTCAGATGAATTCAGAATCTGTTGCAAATCTTCCCGAAGTTCTCCATTAGTACTCTGCAGTTACAATTAGAGGTCTGATCTCACCTACAGAATATCTGTGGCCCTGGGCTCACTGCTCATATAAGCCAAATGCATCTGCAAAACCCCCTGTCTTATAGCCTGCAAAATGCATTGGTTTTCTTTCTGTCTCTATCAATTCCAGATATGCAGAGTCCACTGAGGGAGCTCTTCTGAATGTACAGTTGTTTTCTTTAAGGTCAGACTGATAGGCTAGCAGTTAAAAAGATGCTTTATATTATTGTTGTAGAATAATATTGCTTCTTTTAAAAGAAGCAACGTTTCTGGGAACAGCCATAGAAGTAAGCCAATGCTTTGGGATCTGTGTGATATCAAAGCTAATAGATGAATTTGGAAGGTATCCTTGTTGTAGGAAAAGGATGACACTATGCAGTGCTGCAGACATCTGGGTAGCTGGTCACTGTTAATAAAATTTCTCTCCGTTTATGATGACTTTTCATGAAAGTAGTAAGACAAGTGCCCATGAGATTTCATGCAAGTCTTATGTAATTAAAATTCTTATTAATGTTTTGATAGTAAACAAACAGAAAAGTTGAGTGGGTAGAAAGCTCTTTTAAAATCACTTTGTAGAATAAGTATATACCTAATGAATTGTTTTCTATAGTACATATTGGATTCTAGATAGGCTTTTATGCCATTGGACTATGTGGTGGTTTGACCCTGGCTGGACACCAGGTGCCATCAAGCCGCTCTATCACTCCCCTCCTTAGCAGGGCAGGGGGAGAAAATGAGGTGGAAAGAAACCTCGTGGGTCAGGACAAAGGCAGTTTAATAAAACAAAGACCACGTGCGGAAACAAAAGGGAAAGGACAACACAGACCCCCCTCCCCACCTCTCCCCAGCAGCGACGCCCGGCCCCCGCCCGGGCAGCAGGGCCCAGCACGTGCCGCGGCTGCTCCCGAGGACACAGACCAACGTCCCAAACCAGGAATGCCCCCCGCTGCCTCCGAAAGCTTTCTGGAGCTTTATAAACAACTAGAAGATGACACGAGTCATCTTCTCTTCACCTTGTCCATTAGCATTATTTACTTTACACAACTCCCAGAGACTCCAGCCAAATCCAAGCCGTGGGTATCTGAATATCATAGCAACAGACAGAGGCAATGCCTTTAATGAAGAGTTTAAAAATTAAAGCTTTCGGGTCGAGTTAAAGGGAAAGAATGAGAAATGATGCAATCTGCAAAACTCATCCTGAGTTCATGGTAGACCACACATTCACTGGTTTCCAGTGTAGCACTATAACCACCAGATCCTACTGTCTCTCAAACTGTACATATAAACAGTGCCAAGCCAGGTCTCTCATTCTGCTTTGTTCCCTTTGAATTGCCCAATCCTATAATGGATAAATGCCTCTCCAAGAACAACCCAGAGCCCATTTGCACTGTGAGATAAGTGCTTATCACCTTTCCTAATCCAAACACACTCTGCCATTTAAATAAGCAATTCCAAAAAGCTACCTTAAATAAACAAGGACATGAGCCCCAGGAGATATTAATGCAATCACATTGAAAGACCTTTTTTTTTTTTTTTTAATATCTGTGTTTTTCCAGTGGTAGTTTTGGGTGCAGAGTGTGGTATCCCATTTAGGGCAAGTCTAGGAAGGAAGAAAGAGAGATTTAGTGGCAACAGGACCTGCTATTCAGTAGGAACTGCTGTATCTCTTTGCATTTATTTTTCAAATAATAATAGTGGGAAGAACATTGTAGCTGAGGAATTATGTTTCCATTATAGTTTCTTTTCTCCAACCATAAGACTCATTGAATTGTACCATGGAGGCTTAATTTTTCACTGTGATTTTCTTTTTCACAGTTTGCAAATTGTCTATTTATAATTACTTTCAATTAACTCAGCCTTAGCCAATCAACAGACCATAAACTGAACTTAAACAGTTATGAGCTGTGCTTTGTGATGAGAATTTATCCTTACATTAAGTGTTAGTTCATTAGAAAAATCTAAGCTCAGGGAATTACAGGAGCTAAATGCAAGTTTTAAATTCATAGCTACATAGATCTATCTAAAAATGTTCAGAGTTCTCCACTGCAATTATCAGTTTAACTGCAAGGCCACTGATGATAACTGTTCTGAGTGGGTTGCATTCGGATCCCTGGTACATTTTTCACAAAAATACAACAAAGAATAGGGCAAAAACTGAGCGAGAACAGATATTGTTACTACAGAGTTGACCATAACACAGATATGTGGCTTAGCATTAGCCACATTCCTTGGTAGGCTTTAGGAAATGGTTTTCTTCCAAATATATTTCCCCCAAAACCTTAAAAACATCCTCAAGCATATGCCAAAATATTAAGCTCAGCTGTGAGTTTGTATAAAGCTCTGAGGTTTTAGTCTGACCCCCAGGAAATCAAAACTTTTTCATTTCTTGAGTCAAGCCAATGACCAAAATTGTAAGAGGAAGTCAACATTTTTAAATACTTATCTCAGAGACCAGGGGAGATGAAGGAACCACCTTACAAATGTGACACAAAAGGAATACCAGCTTCCCTGTGATGAGGAAGATGTTGAAAATGAAACAATATTAGGAAGGAACACTACTTTAAGATTCTGGATCATGAGTATTTAACCAGGGAACTGTAAAAGACTTATAAATATCTAACAGCCCACACTGCTAGGACTGTGGAAACAGAGATTTAGTCACATCAGATAGGACTGTCTAGAATCGCAGCATAATGAGCGCAGCACCATTGACCAGAACCAGTCACCTGTTGAAGTGGGTTTTCCAAGTTGCCTTTGTATCCGTTTAGGATTCACCATTAATGACATCACCCTGGGGGAACCCAGATCCTTAACATCACATTTACTAATAGCAGCATCACGGTCCATTCTCATTTGCTCAGAAATAAAAGTAGAAAATACTCCCTTTTGGTACAACAGAGCTACATATAGAGCTGTACTGGGTCTGGCTGAGGGGGAGTTGGTTTTCCCCACGCCAGCCTGCTGGAGACAGCATCTCTCTCTCTCTCTCGCTCGCTCTCTCTCTNTTGGTCTGTGTCCTCGGGAGCAGCCGCGGCACGTGCTGGGCCCTGCTGCCCGGGCGGGGGCCGGGCGTCGCTGCTGGGGAGAGGTGGGGAGGGGGGTCTGTGTTGTCCTTTCCCTTTTGTTTCCGCACGTGGTCTTTGTTTTATTAAACTGCCTTTGTCCTGACCCACGAGGTTTCTTTCCACCTCATTTTCTCCCCCTGCCCTGCTAAGGAGGGGAGTGATAGAGCGGCTTGATGGCACCTGGTGTCCAGCCGGGGTCAAACCACCACAATAGCAGTAATGACAAATTAACACACTCAATGAAAAGCACACCAGGGCACAAAAAAAAAAAAACTTCTAACAAATTAAAAATAAATCCCTTTTATCAATAATATATGATCTATCTCCTCTAAACCCCGAACAGCCCTCTCTATATTAAGAGCACTGACACTCTGGGAAATATGAAATAACTTTGTTTTTTGCTTTTATGTTTTGTTTCTGCAGAAATCATTCTCTAGTTCTCCCCTCCTGGATGCCCTTCCCTTTTCTCGGGGCCCTTGCATTCACTATGGAAGAACTGGGAGCCACTTTCTTCACAGACAGCAGTTAGTGCTGGGTGTGGGCGTATTTGCTCCCTTCTTGGTATTGTTCTTGCCTTACCTATAAGCTCTTCTCCAAAGCGTTACTCATCTAGTAACAATAACTTAAAATATTCTACTTCTGTGAAGCTACTCAAGCAGTTGAGCTAGGAACTTTAATCCCCAAAACTGGATAACCATCTTAATTTGATTCTGGGTAGCTACCATGAGCCAAACTTTGATGAAAGTTCATTAAATATTGTGGCAAAAGCAGGTAATTATTCTATGGACTCTGCCCTCTTTAAAATGCATGCTTGTATATTTGATAGAATGATCAAACATATCCAGGAGAGTAACAGGGGTACATTCTTGTTTATATTATCCAGTGTTAAATACATTTGCAAAAGCAATTTGTCCCTCAAATGATCTATGGTTGGCAGAAATGTAATATGAATATCTCAAAACGTGGAGAAAATTTTCATTTACTATTTTCTATAGTGTATGAAATTATGCCCCATTTGAAGGGCATAACAATAATTTGAGCTCTTGTTACCAGATGCAAGGACAATATAGAATAAAAGACACAAAAGAATGGGACTAGACTACACCACACTTTCTGAAGAGAAGGAAAATCTTCTGCAATGCTAATATCTTTTTTTTTTTTTTTTGGTGATCATATTAGTATACTGCTACTGCACAATAAATATTTCCATTTACACTCAGAGCTCCTGATTTTTACTTAGAGATAGCAGTGACAACAATGAACTAAGTGGCAAGGCATTAGACATGAATGCAAATTAATACGATGAGCAAATTGTACAGTGATTGAATTATACAAGTAAAAGGTTTAAATAATACATAAAGTATTTCAAGTAGCTAACATATTTCAAAATGTACATTCACCATAGAGATTTTCATGTTCTCCAGCAACTGTAGACAGATTAGCTAGTCTAATCTTCCTTTCTTATTTTTTGGTTTATTTTCATTTGTAAAACCAAAGGAGACACCCTTTGGTGTCTCTAGTGAGAATGAAATTCAGTAAAACTTCTGTGACTTTACTAAGCCAGGAGTGACTCTTCAGTTTCTAGGGGATAAGAAGTTACTGAAGCCCACTATTCACCACAGTATGTAGTCTGAAAGAAGAACTTAAAAAGCAAATGGAAGGCCCACAGCAAAAGTAGCAGCAGGTCCTAAAACACCAACAGCTTTATTAAGATAAGCCATAGCATTTAGGAGATGCTGAAGCTCCATTAACAACATGTCATACCTGATCTTTTCCCTTTAGAAACAGAGTGGTATGTATTACCTAAACACCAGAATTATCTGACCTTATTGCACCAAACAAGTCATTAGAAATATCAAGTCTTCAGATACCAGTGTTAAAAAAACTTATAAACTTGCACCTAATTGTGTAAGGCTTAGCCATATGGTTAACCACTGAATGTAATGAAAACTTGCTGGCAAAGTCCTTGTGCAACAGGATTTGTGAATGCAAATTCCATGCAAAGCTTTCAAAATGCAGAAAAGTCTAATATGTTATGGACTAAACATCAGCAAAGTAATTCAGCCCCTCAACCAACTGCTGCTCAAAATCAGGAAGATGTGGACATGAAGTGCCTTTGCTGTTTAGGCTGAACTATAATTCGATTTTTTCAGAGAGCTTCATCTAATAAGGCTGACTGCCTGTAGGCTTGGAACTACCTTGGATATAAGCTAAACAAACACACCCCCCCCAACAAAACAAACAAAAACCCCCAAAACAAAACAACCAAATCCCTTTCATACTACCTCCTCACCATTTTTCCCCACCATATTTTCCTAAAACCAGCAAGAAGAATATACTTATGGTCACTTCAGCACACATTTCATTTAACATACATAAGTGCTTCACTGAATAGGAAAGCACTGTCTGTGTGTGCGTGTGCAAAAAATGCTTTGATGAAATTGGTTGTCTACTTCTAAAAATCTTTGCAAATTCAACGTAGTGCCAAAACTTTAGCAGTTTGTTTTAAATGCCAGCAATTACTAATACATCTTCAAGTTAGCTCACTCCTTAAGTAGTTAACAATAAAAAAATTACCTCTCATTACTTTATAGAAAATGAATATTTTTACTTCTGATTGTAATGTTTAAACATCCAATGTTTATATCCAATTGGGATACAGCTGCAGAAACAAAAACGCTACCAAAAACGTATTATCAGATCACTTGCATCTTCCCGGCAATGCTTTGTGCTTGAAACAATACCTCTGTTGAAAGCATTGTGACAAGATACTGTAAAAAAATTACTTGTTCTGTAGTACGTTCCCTCTTGTTAACACCTGCCCTTTTTCTTTGTTGTAGCTTTGACCTAAAGCAATTGAAAAATGAATGGCAACTTTGTATTTTGAAAGGAAGAAATCAAGGTTTCAAGTGAGTTTCAGCTAGTTCAATGAAGTATCCTTTAAGACTGTAAGGATACATTGCAAATAAAAGGATATAACACCTCACTTGGATACTAATATGTACTGTGTATAAATGTATATATACATACATCTATATGTACACATATATGTGTGTACATAAGTATAAACGTATTGGTATGTGTGTGCGTATATATACATACACACACACACACACAGAGTATGCCAAATGGAGAAGACAAAGGAAGATACACTCAGAAAGGTCAAGCCACTTGTTTGGTTGAGAATGTGCAAAAACCAATCTACCTGTGCAACTCTCTGGATCTAGGAGCCTAGTCTGACAAATGCTCAGTATGTGTGTTTTTAGTAGGCATTTGCAGTCAGTACTTTTCAGGTGGGGCTTCTGAGTGCAACAATGCAATCTTGTATTCAGCAGTAGTCTTAAAAGTTATTGAAATATATAAAAAATTATTACATTACAAACATGTGATCAACTCAGACTTAGAAACTCATTTTGCCCCAACTTCATATCCTCTATGGATTAACTTCATTTGATGTAAATAAAGAAAAAAAAAATCAGTTCTTTTCGAATAGAGGGAAGATGCCACCATGGGGAACCTTTGGGAAGTTTCAATAGATGAACCTGCTTTCATTTCCCAGTGCTCATCTGCTGTGAACGTGGGGATAGAAGATATCCCCCTATATTCATTCATAAACTGTTTTATGAATGACTCCACAGTATTTGTGGTGACAGCTGGAGGTGCAAAACGCTTGCCACGAGAATCCTTCCTTTGAATACAATTTACAAAGGGAGCCATATGCAACTCAGTAACAGAGGGCAGGGCAAACCCTCATCTTCCTAAGGAAGCTGACATTTCTTCACCTGCACAAAAACCAGAGGCCGGGGGGTGGGGGGAGAAACAAAAAAACCTTAGGCAGGAGGTTTAATTCTTTCTTGCTTTTCAGAGAGATTTTCCAGAAAACATTCCAAGAAAATCAAAAGCATTTTATGCTGACTGCTCAGTGAATTTAATTATTGGTGGAGTCTTTCTCTGTACTCAGCTAATTATTCTATCATCTTTAAGCAAGCTGGGGAACTCAGTGCTGCACTTGCTGTGGAGCTCAGGAACACTCTTGAAATTTTGCATGGTTTCTTCTGCATTGTGTCATGGAGGAAAAAAAAAGACAGACTTTCCCCTTCTGCTGGGAGATGAGATGTATGCTGTGTATGGCACCAATTAATTTTTACCATAGAGCACCACATAATTGTTCATAGTTATATCCTGAGTCCTAAATGTGAATTCATTCAATTTCTAGGAGGCTACTGTCTGCGTACTGTAATGCATGCACACACTCAGTAATCTCTGAAAAATTTCCCTTTTGTATTTTCTTATGTTGGTCATTTTGTTAAAAGAGCAATGATTTAAAAATCTTTATATTTTGCTGATAAAACTATTTACCAAAGCTTCTTATAGGTAGAAACATGAAAGTTTATTAAAAACAAAGGATTAGGAAAAAACCCCCATGGCTTCTGTCTTTCAATTTATCTTATGCAATCATCAATACTTGCATTTTCATTGTCACTTTTCAATTTTCAATTTATTCAGCTGGATTCCCCCGTTTGTTATAGGGGTCATTTCCGTAATAACAGAGGTCATAATGACAAAGTAGAGTTTCTCTTCATTTATGAAAAACATAAACAGACGTTTCCTAGGTGGTTAAAAGTCTGTCTGAGTTCACCCCTGTGACTGTCCTTCACTTTCACATGGCATATCTCAGTGGTTGCTATTTCTGATTAAAACTGGCCAGACATCTGCATGGAACACTGAGAGTGGTCAGTACTTCCTGATCCATTTTTAGCAATTTATGAAAAGCAATGAACCAGACAGCTCATCTTGAAAGATTAAGCTTTCAAGAATAGTGTCAATGTAAAACTTTTCACTGTTTCAAGTTAGAAAAGGAAGATGCATTAAACCAACACATGAAGGATCATTTGTTCATAAATTCTTAAATTCTGACTGACTTAAGAAACCCAGGCCTGAGAATAACATAGCGGTTGCAAGAGGCCAGTGAGGTCAACAGGAAAGATGATGCAAATGCAGAGTCTGAAGACCAGAATATCCAGGTAGTACATAGATCGAAAGGATTCAAGTAGAACTACTCTGCAAACAAGGGTCATCTTAATGTATTAGGTGCAATATGACAAGCTGCTCAAACAGGCAAGGTAACTACATTAGAAATAGATAGATTACTGTTTCACCATAAGCTTCTGAAAGTTGAGCTATGGCAAAGCGAGAACAGACAGATAAGGCTTTGCTATGCCAGAACCCTTTCCCAGCCCAGAGCAGTTTTCAGCTGCTGTCATCTGCCATTGTTTGATATGGCAGAAATCAGTTGAAAAAAAAAGTAATTATTTGTGTCAACAGCTATGCTTGGATGAAAGGAAGAATGTCCATGACAGACAAGGATTTTAAATGCCTACTTCATCATAATAATGTGAATGTATACATATGTATATATATTTTTAAAGTGATCCAGGGAATAAACTGGAAGTCACAACCATGGTATAAATCCTCCAGCTTAACAATCTGTGTTACATATAATGATGCACTACCAGCTCAGTTAAACTGTAATTGAGGTGACTTAAGAAAGTCTTTCTAATCCATAGCTGCCTTTTTATGTGAATCTGAAGCCAAAAGCACAACAGGGCACACTGGAGTGTTTGACTATGTATCTCAAGCAAGCCATTTTACAGTTCCTGACACACTGTTCACTTCAGGTGACTGAATCTGAAGTTAGGTACTAGGAAATTTAAGCTGAGTTACACTAATTAAAGCAGCTTTTTCTTTTAAATTCATGGAATACTGTGTATGTGTTTTTAATGATGGCATTAATAAAGTGAGCTTGAGCTCCATAGGGAAGCTGGTAGTTTATCGTGCATCTGAAGCCATCCTATACACATACTAAACAAAAGAGCCACAAGACCTGGGCCATAAGTATAACACAGTACTTCATAACTAGGAAATTTTTTGGTTTGTTTTCACTTAGTCATTGATAGAAACACAGGACTTCTTAATATTTGTCTTCTATTTTGATAAGCTCACTGCCCTCTGAACAGCAATGTCATCCAAACACACACCATATCCAACATATCATTCACATCACAGTCAAATATGTAACAAATGTCAGAGAAGGTTTTTTTCCTGCCACACTACTTAATTTGTGAACTTTTATTTTGCTAATAAACTGGGGTTTTTTTCCCTGGCTGAATGTGTCGCTCGCATAAGTATGGCCTTCTTTCACTTGAGAATACTTGAAAAAGACCCCACATCCATCCAAAATCTTTTGCATCCTTTGAAGGCACAGCCAAATAATAGGTCAATGCTGTAAGTGGCCTCAAATTGTCATAGTACCTTCTCATATATGCCTTTCCATTTCTAGCCAACATCCCCCCTCTATAGTGCTTGCAAGAAACCATAGCGCGTGTGTACTGGCCCAATCCGACTTCTGCCATGTGAGAACTCTTCTCCAGCCTGGCATTTCATTTCCTGCATACACCACTGTGGACGTACCTAAGTGAGGATACAAGACAGATCCACAGAATTGCAAGTCAGAGTCTACACAGGCATTAGCTAACACAAGCGCCACTGATTATGGCATCAGCTTTACACCAAACCCATGCTTAGTCCCTTGCTCTGAACAAGAGAACATTATTACAAGGTAGAGCTCTGTGCAAAACTCAGACTGACCTTGGCCTATCATTTTTGGCTGTAACACGTCTCAAGCTGAAATGGGAGCCTATGTCTGAGCACTAAACAGAGAACAAATGATTTTTTTTTTCTCTTAATTATTTATAGACCATTGTCCTTTTCCCTTTTTAGTGTCAGTATAGATGTTTGGATTATTACAGTCAATGTAACTAGAACTGTTATATTGTCTCACAGCAATGCAAGAGCCTGGGGATATCTGTTTATTGTGTGCCTGTTTGATCTCCACATACAATGCACCTTCTCCCCCTACTTATTTAGGGGGGGAAAAAAAGGGGGTGGGGTTGCTTATAACAGGAAAAAATGACCTCTTTCTTGGACGTAATCACAGGGTAATGACCCCAGACCAAAAGAAATGGAAGAAAGTGGTAAAAGCCTTTTGTGTTACTATAGTTTGAGACAGTAAAAGAGGAGGGATACAAGATGAGAAACTTAAATCACATGAGAAATGGTACAACTGTACCATTCTCTACTTCCATTACAGTCATGGAGCTCTATAATAACTTCATGTGGTCCTGTATTTACAGAGACATAATGATTTAGTCTGTGTAGGAGAGTCAAGAAATCATTACAAAGGGGCAAGCATCAGAAATTAATGAAGATCATGCATAAACCCAGCAGACTAAATAGATGCTTAACTACAATTTGGTGAGAGCTTGGGGACATATTAAGGAAGATCTGGGGAGCAACTTATCAGCAGGGAAGGATTCAAGCATATGGTGACTTCACGTTGAAACAGGCACCAAAATGCCTAATGGTGTTAAGAGCAAGAGGAATATTTTGTCATTTTAACTGACTATGCATTATCTTCTCAGAAAGAACCAGCATAACAACAATTTTGGGGACGGAACCAGAGCTGACTATACGAGCGCAAGGATGGAAAAGGGGATGTGGGAAATCTGAATAGTCGAGCCTGCGCAATCACTTAATTCTCTTCTGCAGGTAGGCTAACAGAGATGATAAGTGGAGGAAAATGGATCTGAAATGCAGTGGTGGTAGTAGATGGGTTAGGAAATCTCCATTCTCAGGTATGCTGTTCTGTTTCTTGCCATGCTTTTCTTCTTCTCCTACTCCTGGTTCCTTACCATAAATAGGGATGGAGCATGCAAAAGGAGGAAGGTCAATTGGGTTGAGCCAGTTTTTGACCCAAACTATACTCCTATGCAATTAGGATATACTGGGCAGCCTAACACCTTGTCCACACATGACTATCACCCTCCCTTGCTCAGCCACATGAGCCATCTTTTCAGAAAAGTAGCATGCTTCCACAACTTCTATTAGCCTGGTCTAATCCCATCTTTCCGCTTGAAGGCCCAGCTTGTCTCTGATGCTCTTGGTCTTGTATAAGTACAAAGCAGTTAAAAATAGCACCCAATCATGATATCTTACACCAGTGTATCAGTAAATCATGGGGTAGATGACTGGCCTTTTGGTGAGCCTGTTCTACATTCATGCTTCCCCACCATGCGTGCACAGGCTAAAGGCTGTGTCCATCAGTAAGCATTTCCCCAGGCCTCTCTATGGCAGTTGGCTGAAGACTGTAGTGGGCTTCAGCTGCCCCTCCGGCACCTCCATGGCACTCCCTGCTCCAGCCACTCAGAAGAGAGGCAGGAGGTTGGCTTGCAGCTGCAGCATGCTTTGAGAGGAGAGCACTTCAGAAACTTTTGGAAATATCAATGAGCATTTTGGGAAACACTAACAAGTGCTCAATGAAGCTGACAGTGATTCTTCCTCCATTCCACAATTGAAAAAAATAAAGTCAGTCTAACATTGCTTAAGGTTATACAAAATTTCATCTTTGTTATCTAATACTCCCTCCGCGCACACACATCCACAAGAAGGTTATTTCTTAAATGAAAATACCATATTTGTCCATCAAAACAGAAAATGCAACAAGAATGGTACTTTTTAGAAGAGCCTGTATCCTGAATCTTACTACATCCTCAAAGAAAAAGAAAAAAGAAATTAAGTAACAAGAGTTAACGAGCAGGTTTTTTTTCCTTTCAGCAAAGGTCGGCAATCCCACAGCAACAAATTAATCCCAATTAGTAATGATATTTTGTCTTGATATATCATGACACTTTTGATTTACTGTGTTTCCAGGATGCAGGCAGCAAATGTTAATGATTCAGTTTGCTGGGAATTTATACTCCTGTTCATTTCCCATTTGCTGATCAGTTGCAGCTCGTCAAGACTTGGCTGCTTCAACTAATGAACTGACAGCCTCACAGGAATAATGGTGTGTTCTGCAAGCTTCATTTTTTTTTTTATGCCATCTGCAAAAATGCAGGTTCCTCTCTGAAAAAATATTCCTGGCAGCCAGGAAGGAGTGATTATGATCATATAAATGTCACTTGTAATTTGTATTTCACTTGTTTAATAGTGTTACCACTAAATGACGGTTTCTGTAGAGAACAAAACTAATTATAGTAAATTCAGCATTTTTAGGGGAAAGTCATGAAGGGAAGCATATCTAGTTTTGTTCATTTCTATAAAATATTCTAACAGAAATTATGTATTTTTACATTATGATTTATCCGCCCAGCTGGTCTAGTTTGAATTAGAGCTACACAGAATGTTTCTCTGGAGGCTTGTGCAGGCAGTAAACATCACTTTTCTTATACACAGTAAATGCAAACCCCATTCAAATCTATTGCAAATGTTGTACCAAAGGTATGGGGAAATCTTCAATACTTACAGCAATAAGAGTTTTATGACAGATTATTCTGTGAAATTTGTTTGTTATCTAATTGCTGCTTACTGCTTACTTACTGCTGCTTACTGAGAAAGTTTGATAAACACCTTGCTGAACCTGTTAAAAGAAAGGTCACTGCAATTTTCACACAGACTTCATACCACACTATGTTTGCATTTAAGCAATGCTTAAATCAGCAATAACAATGAAGTTTAGGCACCTACATCCCTGAAAATCTAGCTTAAGTGAAATGGAAAACCCCCAACTACATGATGTTACAAAGAAACCAGATTTTTTACTACTGCAGAAGAACTCGGTGGAGTTCTTACAGATTGCACCAGAACAAAATCTGCTCTGAGATCCAGAGGTAGCCTACATTCTTTCTTTAAGTCTAAATTGTTTATTTGGGTATTCTACAGATTTTACCCCAAAGCACAACAGAATTAGGAGTCACTTTCCCAACTGTATTCATGACATTTCTATTTCATGAATTAAGAAGGGAACTGCCTTCAAACTTTCAAAACTAATTTCTTCATATGTTAACAGAGCTCGATGGAAACTTTGTATGGAAAGTAAACGAAAAGTAGCATCTTTTTAAAGCTCATCTAAAAGGAGGAATGTAACAAACATCTGAGCACCTTTTTTCCCCTTCTCAAATGAAAAAGAAAACAATTTTCCTGAATGCAGCCAGAACCAACACAGTGTTGCTGCACTGCTATAAACAACTCATTACAGAGTACTAATCTGCACAGTCTGTGTCTTGAAGCTGATCAAATAACAGCCCAAGCACCAGTTTGTCTGCATTAGGCAGAGCAACTGTCAGTTAAGGGTGCACAGTGTTGCTTTGGCCCTGCAGTGATATTTGGCTGAAGGCTGTCTGGGTGTGAGGGGAGAGAGAGAGAGGAGGGGTTCCATAGAGAAGGTGCTAGCAAAGAAAGGAAATGTCAGAAATACAGCACTTGCTAGAAAGGTAACTTTAAACCTCTATAATGTGGCACTGAAATCAAGACAGTTGCAAAGTTAAAAATAATAACTTCAAGTAATGCAAGCCATGAAGCAGCTTGAGCTGCTGGGATCCCCCAAGCAGATGGCCTGACACATTCAAAATGTGCGTCCTTCAGAGAATATGCAAAGCTTCAGGAAAAGGGTATCTGCAATTATAGGTTTTTTTGTGAAATGATTGCTCTGACTACTTTACTGAAGATTGATGCACTGTGCAGACCAAGTCTGTTAAAGATGTGCTTGATATGCCTTAGGACAGTGGTTCCCAACCTTCTCCATGTAATGCCATATCTGGCAAAGCTCTGGATGGCATAAAATGCCTCCAATCAGCTGTACTCAAGCCATAGTGAAGGTTGAGCTGCTGCAAATCCCGGTCTCATAACCAGACCAAGTTCTGCTGGGAGTGTCATCCCTTCCCTCCCCCATCAGAATGTCAGGCAACGTCAAACTACTGCAACCAGTACAGTTTACACTGAAGCATCCACTATAGATTGTTTGGAACAATGTGTTCATCCTCAGCACAGGGGCTAGAGAAAGTACTGCTATATGCACATGTGTGTAAAAAAGTTTTAAACCGTGTGTAAGAGAATGGGAGGTTGGTTTTATAGTCCCTCAGGGAATGAGGGCAGGGGTTTGTCATTAAAAGAGAAAGAACCCAAATATTAAGCAACATGCACCCCATACCATTCAGGAAACATTTCCTTTGAAATTATTGCTACAAGATCAGTCCTTCAATCTGTACAAGCGGAAAGCTCAGGAAAGGAGATCATATTATGGGTATAGACACACTATATAGAGTATGCTATATTGCTTACGTAGGTAGTGTTAAAATCTCTGCAAAGGGACCATGGGATGGCAGTAGTTAACACATTTTTAAAATAGCTTTTTTTTTTCTTTTTCTTTTTTTCCATGTGCTGAAAACCAGATTAGTGCTGGTCATACCCAAGGTCCATTATAGGACATGGTTCTCTTTCAGGACGTATTACAAACGTTACAGAAAGCTTAGTTCATAGCTTGCTCCCCCCTGCCCCTCCTTTTTTAAAAAAAAAAAAAAAAAAAAAAAAAAAAAAAA
>WAAD01035883.1:9054-19976 GCA_013389945.1 Fregata magnificens | reverse complement strand
CAATATTCCTTTTTGCTCTCTGCCTTTGAGGAGAAAATTCAATTCAATTTTTAATGTAAAATGTTTAAAATGTCTTAATGGAAATAACAACTTAAGAGTGTGAAATACCCTTTAAAACAATTTAAATTAAATATCATTGTCCTTCCTTCAAGGCATTACCTTTAATTGATTTAATCTTAATTTGTTTCTTCCTAGCACAGTAATTGCCATTGATTCCAATTAATATTCAGCTGGCCTTTCTCTATAAATAATTACTGGCCAATTTATTTCTTTCAGATCAGAGTTTCTTTTGCTGTGGCCATTATTTGTGGTTCTGGCATACTATATCATAAGAGCAGGAACACTTACATTACAAGGCAGGGGTAGACTTCAGCTATGGCAATACCTAATACTTTTATGGGCTTAGACCCTGATGTAACACAAAGATCTGAGCAAGATGATGTGCATAGCCTCTCTGTGCAATGAATCCAGAGGGTACTTACACAAGAGCAGAATTCATAAGGTGCAGACTGCTGCAGGGCACAGCCTGGGAGCAGAAAATAAACTTTGAAGGGAGGAGTTTATCTTAAATCGTACCCTCTCTACAGAGAGATACCAGCTTTGGAGAGGTACTGGTGTCAAATTGGCATTCTAAGCCC
Source organism: Fregata magnificens (assembly GCA_013389945.1). Lineage (NCBI taxonomy): Eukaryota > Metazoa > Chordata > Aves > Suliformes > Fregatidae > Fregata > Fregata magnificens. The sequence continues at coordinate 19,338 of WAAD01035883.1, read as the reverse complement.
TGAATCCTCTCGCCACACCAGCACATAAAAAAGCCTGTTTAAAAAGATTGAGTAGGAGTCGGAAGGAGACGGTCCTGTTCCTTTTCCATGCAGTTGCACTGTGGTTAGAGCATTTACCAGGATACAGGAGACCTGGTTTCAACCTGAAGGCACTCAAGACCATGTTCCTCAAAGTGGATAGGCCATGCTCCAGCTTTTGCTTCTCAGCAGTCCACTCAGGACCTGTCTCAGCTCTCCACACTCCATCCTGGCCAGATGTCATAAAATCTGACTAATCAGTGGATTGTATTCTCCTCATGTGTAAAATTACTCCCCCCATGCACCAGTCCTTTTCTCACTCATGTACAGGAAGGTATCCAAAACCCCTTCCCAAACCTTCAGAATGTGCCAAGCCTCTCTGGCCTGCTGCTCTGTGGAAACAGTGCTTCTACTTGGTTGCAGCTTCACTGTACATGCGGGGTTGATAATGTATTTAGAATTAGCCACAGAAATTATTACACTTTGGGAACTTGGGTGACTGGAGCACACAGGATCGAGCTGTTTCCAACACACTCCACATTCCTATTCCTGCCCATAAAAACTTTTTTATTGCTAACATTTCAGTGTTTTTCTCCCTTACTCAATTCTTACTCATCCTCTGACCCCAGATTTCCTATGTATCCTGGCAGGCAGCTCTCATATCCTAGCTATTAATTCAGTACCTTTGCCATTACCATTAAGTTTTCAAGATTTTATCCAGTTCCTCCTTTTCAATAAAATTGAGTCAACCCTCTGGTTTTAGATTATTCCCTTGTTTTTGACCAAACTGCAATATAGCACATTAAAAGACCCAAATCAAAACAACACACTTGTTTGCACTATGAAACATTGATTTTGGACATGAGATTACGAAAAAAAAATCATAAAATGTGCTGCATTGATTAGTTGTGCTATAACATGTAGACTTTGGCTTTCAAGTAAGGTTACCCAGCAAAGCTCTTCTGAATGGCTGTTCAGAGTGAAGACATAAGCACTCCCTTGTTAGCGTAAATTATTTGCTGTGCTTACTGATGCTTTTTGCATTTGCCCTAACAAGGGTGAGCCGAGCATCTTTTATAAAGAGGTTATGTGTTTAAAAAAAAAAAAAAAAACAAACAAAAAACCCCCAAACCAAACCACAAACAAAACAACAAAAACCACACACACGAAACCAAACCAAATCAAAATGAAAAAGATGAACAGGCAACTGAGGTGAAGTTTCATATCAAGAAGAGCTCATATAGACAAGGCTGATCTTCACCTGGTATAAAACAGCATAATTCCACTGGCTTCCAGAGAGCCACAGGTGAGGATCTGACCAGGAAAATCTGCATCCAGTACTCTGAGGGCTTTACAAAGAAAAGGTTGCAATTTTGCTAGTCAGATCACAGGTCTGCATCTCTATTATTATTTCATAGGGTTCTTGTAGCATCAGTAAAACCACAGAATAGAAGCAGAATAAGGAAAACCAATTGAGCAGAAAGTTTTAGGCAATGCAACTGAAAGAATAGCTATTAAATTTGCAAAATAGTCTCTCAGGTGTTAAAGCTAAGGTACTGGGGGGATGGTGCAAGGACACCCCTCCAACTCAGCCTGGGTGCAATAGCATCTCTGAGAACAGTTGCAGTGCCAGCTCAGTTTGAACTTGAAATAATTGTCAAGAACAAAGCTATTAGGAGAGGTGTGTCAGGTGAGATTCACATCATGCGCTCCCAGGTAAAAAAAACAAAAAGCTGATAGTCAGGGTGCTATCATTGCCTCTCTGACCTTAATGACACCGAGACTGCTAATAAGGGAGAGACAGACTATTATCCCCAACAGGGCAAACAATTATGGTGGCATATAAGGTTGGGTATAACTTGCTGGCACAGGAATGGTCTGCTAATGAGCTGATATGATGTCAGTGACTGAGTTTGTCCACACGGGGATGCTCAGGAGAGTTAATCCAATCTACCCGTAGAACTTTAACAACTGTGGGGTTGGTTGTTTTGGGTGGTGGTTTTTTTTGTTTGTTTGGTTGGTTGGTTTTTTTACCACAACTCCGGTGTGGACTTTCATTCAGATGTGAAACTGCGTCAATTCACATTTTGCCTAACCCATTACCACAATGAAATTTAGGCCAGTTTAACTGACATTAGGCTGGAGTAGCTGAAATTTAATTAATACAATGACAATCACATATTAACTCTGATTCATCTACCAAAAGCATTGGTTTGAGCATCTGGGTCTCCATGAAATCCTTGCCCTTTCCTGCAGTTAACAGTGCAGTCCAGCAAATAGTGCTGGTGTGATGAGGGGATGGAGCACCATTGGTAGGGATGTGAAGAACTCCTACTGCTGCTGCCAAGTCCCACGTTATCAAATCATGTGCCTCTGAACNAAGGATGCTGCCTGGATGTAAATGGGAAGACTGAGACCCATTCTCATTTCTGCATGCTTACAATGAGATAGGAAGATCTGGGTACCATCTGGGCAGAGAATTTGCTCCCCTCACTGCTCACTTTGGAGAGAACGTTTCCAGCTCCCTAAGTCTGGCACGTGGGGGCAGGGAGAGTAAGAACAGACCTATAGCACTTCAAGAGTTGTGGGTGGATTACTGACCTGGATAAAGTGGCTTCAGCCCTACTGCTAGCGACCAGTGGAAAGCTTAGAGCGTATCCTGTCCACTAACTCTTCTGAAATCCTGGTGCTACCAAATGATGTGAGCTTTGTCATGGACACAAAGAGCACCAGCATTCCTCTTCATGTTTGATGCATTTTAATAGACTCTGAATAAACAAAGATTTAATATAATAAATGAAAAGTGCCTCTTTCTTATGCTCTAGCTGACTCCAGCTTATTAAAATATCCTATATAACATCTGGCAATACGTATAACATACAGAACAGTTATAATGGCCACAGATAACTTCCTTGTTTTGAATACTGGAAGACAATGTTCTGCTATCACCTGCGTTTTCATAGTACCTAGAATATAATATGTCATAGTCCAGGTCTAAGGATAGTACACAGTAGGACTTTATTGTGCTAGGGTCTAAATTAATGAACAGTCAGGTTTCTTTACCCAAAGACATTTCAGCTTAAGTCCTCATTCATTTCTTCTCTAAGCAGTAATTCTCATTCCATCCTTAGAGCAAGCCATTGGGTTTTCATTTCTGCGTCTGGTCCACTGTGTGACCTTTGTCACTTTCTGCCAAACCCATCTACAGGGACATTGTGATCTCCTTACTGCCATGACTGTGTGGGGCCAATTTTCTGTCAGGTTTGCAAATGGCAAGTGCTTTGCATGGAATTATATACGATATGGCATCAAGAAATTGTGAGTTCCACAAATGAAGGAGGGAATCCTACTTCTCAGCCCTCTAGAATTTCTGCAGCAAGAAACATTTAAGTCCAGGCTATCAGAAGCACTCACATCTACAGAAGCTGAGGAGTTCCAACCATATTTCATAACTATGACATATCTATTATTTCACCTCAGAAATTCAGGTTGAAAGGTCAAATCCAACATGAGAAATTCTAGTCAGATGGCAGGTCTGTCTAGCTAGAAAATGTATCTTCAAATTGACAGGTCACTTGTCACCCAAAGAAAGATAAGTAGATCAGAAAAAAGATTCACTACCTGTAGTGATGAACAGGAGAAAACATCCCCAAGGATGCCTCAATTTTAAGACTCATTAGGGAGAAGAAAAAAAAAGTGCTTTCCCAATCATGCTCTCTCATGTTATTTTCCATGCAATGTATGCAAGCTAGCTAAGTTCTCCCAGGATTACATCTGTGGCGCTACTGAGAGAAGGGAGAACAGACATCACTGTCTGAGGTAGAAGGAGCAACCAACTTCTGAGTCTCATACCCTCAAACAGTGATGTTAGGTTTTCTTTCAGTGTACCTTAATCAAACTGACCAATCTTTGAGATGGTAGCCATGGTATAGGACAAAAACCACTACTTGAAAAATAATTAGAATCAATGGAGAGAGCAGAAGATGAACAGAGCAGAGTTTGTCCTATAAAGAAAAGTCACACATGCATTTACTTGTACTTCAGATTTCCCTCTGGAAGCTCTCACTTCAAAAGAGACAGCTGTGATGTAAACTGGACACCTCTGTGCCCAAGTCCATTGCAGATTATAAAGTGTTTTTTAAGGCCTTGTACAATTTGTTCCCTGGAAAAAGAGGAAGAAAGTACATCAAATTAGTCATGATTTGGGAAATTCTAAGGTCTTCCGTAGATTATAACAGGCTGGGGCCCAACGTCCTTTTACTGCATTTCTTTTCTGAACAAGTTTCTAATGAAACTAGCCAACCAAAGTACCTGCAGCTGGTGTACCAGAAACACTCCATTTCCTAGTTGCTCACTCCAGAACCTGCTGAGCCTGTGGGTGGGCAACTCATTGTAATACTTGCAATCGTTTGTCTTCTGAACATTCACATCATTATTTTTGATTCTCAGCTGTGCTAATTCTTAATAATAGGCATAAAGTGGGTTATAATGATACATCTTCACAGCAAAACAAATAAAATGGGTGGGATTCTGGGTAATCTGTGATATGTTAGAATAATGAAATCTTATTTCAATATAGGTGGGTAGAGAGACAATAGTGCTAGGGTCATAACATTGCTTGTTATGAAATACATCCAACTTATTTTGGGGGTAGGAGAGGAGAAGATGAAATTGTTTCATATAAATAACTGATGCAAGCAAACGTGAATACGAAATAAGATGATGTGAGTCTTTGGAATCATTTCAGGAAATTGCAAATGTTTCTGAAATGAAAAATCCTTGCAAAGTCAATCAGCCGTTGCTGGGAGATCAGCAGGGAGCTGTGCTGTGTCAGCCTATTTGCTCAGTGGTGCCAGGAGATGCAATAATGCACCGATAGACCACATTTAATCACAAGGATCATTATAAACCCCGCCCCCCCCCCAAACAAACAAACAACAAAACCACACAGCAAAAACCCACACAACAACTAAACAACAACAACAATCACAATTATTTCAGACTTGCCACAGCTTTTCTGAGGTATTTTCCTCACTGGAAAGTTAAGCTGAGCAATGATTCCATGGCAGTCCTGTCATCTGTTCTATATTCTATCATAGTCTACTACCCCAAATTATTGCATTTAAATTCTTGCTCCTGCTCCTCTTGAGATCAATAGTAAATCTACCACTGACTTCAAGAAAGCAAGAAGAGGCATTAAGTACGCGTTTTGTTTTAGGTGTGCAGTGTATTCAAACTAAACCTATTGGTTTCTAAATTTCAGAAATTTTCAAACATGTACATGCTGGGATCCAAATGCAATTTATATTAATAGGAATAGAGTCACAATCTGTTTTCTTTCAGGCACACAAATGGCTAAAATAATAATTCCAGGAGAAAAAAAAACCCAAAACTTTTTCAAAAGCAAAAGAGACAGCACCAATTAAAACAACATGGATGTAGTGACATAAGTACATAAGAACAAGAGAGAAGAAAAAATGAAATTAAAGAGTATTCAAAAGCAAACAAATTTGAATGTAGATAAGATTTCTTGGAAAGGCATCTCTGAATCATCACCGAAAAGGTAACAAATAGACTGCCCCTGACCAATCCTCTACTGCCTAGTTCCCTTTGGTAATCTTGTATGGCAAAGTGTTACCCATCAAAGTGAAAGAATTGCTGGAGCAATTCAGGGTATCTATTGATAAAAACAAACAAACAAAAACCCCCACAACTCACTAACATGCTGAACCATGCACAAACCACTAAAAGAATTGATGCTGATGAGGCAGTCACATGTAGAAATCCTACCACAAAAGAATTACGTTGAGTTTAGATACAGAATCCTTTGAAGCAACAGAGAAACAAACATTCCTTAATCTTATCCCGTCCATGGTCTGTGGAATATAGGAAGAAATCCCTGGAAGCTAATTAATATTGGCAGCTAAGCTATTCAAGCCTGATAAAAGCAAGACATTTTTCTAAGAAAATACAGCCTAGTAGAGTCAGTACAGGTGGTAATCTTTCCCCTTCCAAGACACCCTGAGGCATGAACGCCTTTCATTGCTGATACTGAGCAATGAATAAGCCATATAGCACACACACACAGTAATGTCACTGGGACAAGGACCATCCACTACTCTGTATTTGTATAGTGCTTAACAATACGATTTTGTTCTTGTCATCTCTTAGTCACAGCAAGTGTAATAAATAATGTGATGGAAAATTGGGACTAATGTTCTTGGGAAAGTAGACATTATGTAATCCTATATTGACAAAAGTAAACTGATCCATATGTTTAAAAAGAAATAAATATATCTCCTAGGAAGGCTGCTATTAAGATAAGTATCTTGAACATTAAGCAGTCTAGATTCTAACCCAGGGAGCAAAATGGTTTCAGTCCAGAAACAGAAGACTAAAGATTCAACAGCTGAAACAGCAAGGACTTTGTTCTGTTATTCATTATAAGGGCAAGCATTTATAGTACAAACTGACTCAAAACTAAGGCCAAATAGAAAGGGGCACGCATAGCTAAACTTGTGTAACAATTTTACAGTATCAGCTTCATAATAAGGACTGGGACATGCAATAACCTGCAGCTACAGAAAACAAAACAGTCCTGTTGGGGAAATGTTACTGTTCCCATCAAACTGGTGATCAGAAAAAGTCATAAGAAGGGAGGAAGAAAAAGAATTCCACAAACAAAAACAAGTCTCCCAGTTTCTCAGTGGTTTGTCAGTTTGCATGCCTGGATACCTGCACAGTGGTTAGACACCAACAGCCTACCATTCAGGAATGCTCACCTCATCTCTATACAGCAATTTTCCCTCTCAAGTCTCACAATTTCCAAACCTGAGTTCATCAGCAAACTTGATTGTACCTCATTCCAGCCATCAAGGTCTATGACAGAACAAATTTGGAACTACTGAGAGCAAAATAAAAAAAAAAGATTTTTGAAAGACATAACTCAAGCAAAAAGGCCATAAAAGCATATGAAAACTTGATGAAAAACTAATGGGAGAAGCAAACTCTTCCCTCTGGTATTTTCAGAGCTCTAAGTGAAACTCGGCAGCTTTGGAACATCCAGGTAGCACGCCAAGTTCTTCCAGATATCCCCTGACTGCGTTACTAAAGAGAAAAAGTTCAATCCCAACAAAGCTATCATCTAATCATTACTTTTGGAGAAGTTACCCTAATTTCAGAGGAATACAGTTTCATGGATGTTGTCATTCATCTCCACACAGCCAGGAATAATCTCTCATAGGAGAAATTATTAAACACATAAATTGACCTTTTGTTTGTTTGTTCACTAGATTTGAATTACTTCGCTTGCTTCAAAATTCACCAGAGCAGGAACTTTATGAACACTGGTCCTTGGAAGCAAATATAACTTGCTATCACATTAGAAATTTGACGAGCCAAAGTCATCCAATTCAGGCAAAAGAATGCATAAGTGACTAAAGCAGCTATCAAATACTGTACAGCATTTAAGAAAATAAGCAAAAAGGTGAAAATAAATTCAAGGTGCAGATCAATTTGGAAAAAAAAATTAAAAACTATAATGATATATGGATTAAAAAAAGCAAGGTAGAAATAATAGAGTAATAATAGAGCTCTTTGTAATTCCGTTACTCAAGCCTTACTGTAAAAGCTTGTGAGCAAAATGAATATTTCTAGGAAGTAGGCATCTCTTACCATTGTTTAAGGTCTCCTTTATCACCAAAATGGGATCAAGAATGGCTTCAACTGACTGATAGAAATGTTTTACCTCTTCTGAAAATATCTACTCTCAGACACTTTCTGCATGTACATTCCTTTCACTTCAGCATACACAAAGCTCACAAATAAATCATTTATTTTCTCTTAGCGACAGGTAAGTTCAAAGAGTACCAAGAGAGCAGACAGGTGAGAATAAACAAAACCCCAGCATTTTCCAAGTACATATCACTGGACCACAGATTTAAGATTCACAGTCATAATGCTGCTGAAAGGCCTGTATGTATGCACCATGTGAAAAGACCAGAACCTGGAGCACAGCCTAGATAGTGTTAACAGCTTTTTTTTTTTTTTTCATGTAGCATTTTTCATTCTATGGACCACTCCTTGATTAACAAGGTCTCTTTATGCATTTGAGATGAGACTCATTTACTCTTCATGCTCTACCTCAATTCTGAGATCTTTTCTTAATATGCTGCAAACAAATGTCATCTGTGCTCTGACTTGGAAGCTTGTAAAGAAAGATGATTGTCACCTGTGCAACATTTAACTCTTAGTTGCTTCACATGGTTGCAGAGGAGCAGGCAGGCAGCTGTGATCTGTCTGAAACAGAAGGCAGCAAGAAAGACAGAACACAAAGTGCCATGCTTGACAGAGGGCAGCAGGAGATTTCCAACCTGTCCAGATTCTGGAAGAATTAATTGTACCTTCTTGTTATCTGCTGAACTTTGGAAATAGTACTGAGTACTGAAAATCTAGCAAAGACAAGAGACCTCCCACTATTTTTCTTCAGTCTAAACAGAAGAAAGAACAACAGGTTATTTAACGAAAAAAACACTTGAAATGTTATACCTGTGGCAGTGGGAAGAGCGTGAGGGAAGGAGAAAGAAAAATGTTAGTTGCAAGAGCCTGCAGCTAAACTTTCTCTTTTGCTAAAATCTTCCAAGTCCCTAGCTACACACCTAAGCAGCTTGATCCTCAGTTGAGGTAGAAGAGGATCAGTGGTACTGTAAAATTCACCTCTGATAAGGAGCTAGTCTAGTTACTGCACTTTTACAGAAAGACGGTGACAAAATTGGAGATTGAGAAAAATCTTGCCCAGGTGCTAGGAGAGGGATGCTAGTGCTGCCTTCTTGCCAGTGGAACATATCTTTCAAACAGGTCTTGCTGAATTTAGGGGTCCACTTGAAGGGAGAGCCTCAGCTACAGTGTAGTATGACAGCATGGGATCTGTACTGGGTCTGGTTCTGTTCAGTATATTCATCAATGACCTGGACAAAGGTTTAGAGTGTACCCTCAGCAAGTTTGCTGATGATACTGAACTGGGAGGAGTGGCCGATACGCCAGAAGGCTGCGCTGCCATCCAGCAAAACCTGGACAGGCTGGAGAGCTGGGCTGAGGGGAACATAATGAAATTCAATAAGAGCAAGTGTAAGGTCCTGCACCTGGGGAGGAACAACCCCATGCACTGGTACAGGTTGGGGGTTGGCCTGCTGGAGAGTAGCACTGCTGAGAAGGACCTGGGAGTGCTGGTGGACAGCAGGCTGACCATGAGCCAGCACTGTGCCCTTGTGGCCAAGAAGGCCAACGGGATCCTGGGGTGCATCAAAAGGAGTGTGGCCAGCAGGTCGAGGGAGGTTATCCTCCCCCTCTACTCGGCCTTGGTGAGGCTGCATCTGGAGTACTGTGTCCAGTTCTGGGCTCCCCAGTTCAAGAAAGACAGGGAATTGCTGGAGCAAGTCCAGCGGAGAGCCACAAGCTGATCAGGGGACTGGAGCACCTCTCTTATGAGGAAAGGCTGAGAGACCTGGGTGTGTTCAGCCTAGAGAGGAGAAGACTGAGGGAGGACCTTGTTACTGCTTACAAATATCTGAAGGGTGGGTGTCAAGAGGATGGGGCCAGGCTCTTCTCAGTGGTGCCCAATGACAGGACAAGGGGCAATGGGCACAAACTGGAACACAGGAAGTTCCAGCTGAACATGAGAAAAAACTTCTTCACAGTGAGGGTGACAGAGCACTGGAACAGGCTGCCCAGAGAGGTTGTGGAATCTCCTTCTCTGGAAATATTCAAAACCTGCCTGGATGCAGTCCTGTGCACCCTGCTCTAGGTGAATCTGCTCAGGCAGGGGGGTTGGACAAGATGATCTTCAGAGGTCCCTTCCAACCCCTACCATTCTGTGATTCTATTCAGCACTTCTCTTACTCCTGAACCCATATATCAGGTGAATCCAAAGTTACAGATAAGCAGTGCAAGATGCAGGCATTTCAACTGAGGGGAGAGCAACTGAGTAAATCTAGAACTTCATGTACTGGAGGGGGTTGCCTGATACTGTCTTTTAGTATGAGTGCTGACACCATATTCATTGAAGGCACAATTTCACATCTAACTTAAATATTCTTACTAAAATGATGATTTTCACACTTTTACTACTAAAGTGATTTTTTCCTAATCTCACTGAAACGAGGGTAATTAAAAAATGGTAGCAACTATTGCAGTGTTGAGTACAAGAGTGTTTTTTTGGTGTTGGTTTTTTGGGGTTTTTGGTTTGGTTTTTTGGGTTGGGGGTGTTTT
>WAAD01035882.1:104639-115695 GCA_013389945.1 Fregata magnificens | reverse complement strand
AACAGCCTCTTCGGTGGGTGACGGGGCCACGGTCGCCTCACGTCCCCTCCCTGTCCCGCTGGGTCCCTCCTCTCGGCTGCCCTCGCTCTCCTTGCCCGCTTCTCCCGGGCGCCCTGTCCCCCCTCCCCACCTGTCCCCAACAGTCACGTACCCCCGCCCCAACCGTCGCCTCAGCCCTCCCTCAACCGACCGCCGCGTCCCTCACAGCTTCGTCCCAGGAGTTTCTTCCCTCGATCAGCCCTTCGTCCCGTTTCGGTTAGCNGGGGCGAGGGGCCGCCGCCGTGGCGGCTGGCAGGGGCCGGGGTTGGGGGTCCCCCTCCCGGCGGCGCCGCACGGCAAAGTTTTGGTAAGAAAGTCGACGGTGCTGAGGAAGACGATCCGGAGCAGACAGTAAATTCGTCGGGAATCTCCTTCTCGGCCTCCCGCGCTTGCCGGCGTGACGGGAAGCCTATGGGAAAAGACAGCAGCGTTGTTAAAAGGGGTCTCCGAGTTGACCGAGCGTTGCGCAGACTTCACGAGCACAAAAGGTTGTATTTTATATGAGGAAACGCTGCGATCTGTGGATAAGGAGCGCGTACGACTCTGGTTGTAGGGTCAGCAGTGTCGCGCCTCGGTGGAACAGGTGGAAAGGCGGCTGCCTCCTGTGGCAGTGCTCCCCTGCCCCCGAGGGGTGCAGCCTCCCCGGTGTCCGCACCTGTCTGCCTATCGAGCTACCCGGCGTGTGGCAATGCCTTGCGTTTCTTTATCCGTATGTGAAATTCAGGTACTGTCTTTCAGTCATAACAGTGTCACAGCTGGTATTTGGGAAGCCGCTGATTCCCGTGAAATGGGATTTTTAGCACTGCAGAAGGAGTACTTCTGCTATTTCCATTTCTAAAAACTGTAAGCTCCTTACTGTTTTCTTTCTTGAAATTCATATGTAACCTTTATAGAAGTCTGCAAAAGAACAGGATGCAGTCCAGCTGTATACGTACAGTCTGTTAAAAGAAATATAGCTTTGTTTTTACTGACAAAAGATGCTGTAAAAGAACAGGATTGTGTTTCTAATGGTGAAAGTAAGTGTTTGGCTAATCAGTAACCAAATTTAAAGCTCATGTCAGATCCTTTTTTCTCGCAGAGGTATATAAATTAGAGGTGGATCACTGTGCACACACACACGTGTGTGCTCTGAAAATTGGCTTTAATAAGGCAAATTAAAGTCTTTCATAAGCTTTGCAGCTTCCTGCCGAAATCTTTGTTTCACATGGCGCTGCAGTATGCCTTTGGTGGGCTGCTGGGATGGAGGTGCATGGTTCCTCATGATTGATTTGACTGCTGCTGTGTAGTACAGCAAAAATCTTGTTTCTTGGAAGCTGTGGTGGATGCAAGATGTAGTTAGACGTTTGTGCAAGGCTTGGTATTGGATGATTTGTGTGGTGCACAGCTCTCAGACGTTTGTTTCCTTGTGTTATCAGGGAAAGTGCTAAAGAACCCAGCTAAAATAAGGCTGGCTGTATCACTCAGCCAGTTCAAATACTTAAGAAACTCAAGTGTCTGTCAGCCAGGTTCTGCTAGGCAGCGGAATATTAAGCTTATGCAGGAGAAGTGAAGTATAGTTCTGTTCCTATGTTCATCCCTTACATATTATACTTGCTATTTTTGATGAAGGCATTTTGCATATAGGGTCAAAAAAATAAGATGCATAGTAGGGGTAATATAAAAACCAGACTATGAGCATCTCTTACCATCTTCCAAAGATGAAAAAAATAAAAACAATGAGAGATAAATTAGCAAGTAAAATTCTTGATCACACATGATTTTTTTCACTTTTTGCTTTTTTGAGGTGTGCTACATAATTTGTCACTACAAGTGTATTCAGTTTTGATGCTTTCCTGCATCCCTTTATTAAATAAACTTGTTCCTAAGGAAATGTAGGCAAATTCATCGGCCTTATCTACAGAGTGGTTCAGCTAGCATCACTGGTTTGCAAAATTACATCTTCCTGTGCTTGGTCATATTATTTTCCTCTTCCATAGTGTGTTTCAGTTGGAAGAATTTTTTTTTAATGATATATTAGAAAAGTGTGTGTTTGTGTGTGTCTGTCATATGGAAGTAGAGAGTAAACGCACAACTTAATGTTCAGGAATATTTGATGCCTGAATTTACTTTGTTCAGCTGCTACGTATAGTAATAGAAAGTATTTAACTTAGCTATTATAATTTGATGCTAACCTAATAAAGTTACATCTAATCTTAAGCTTTCCTTTTGTACATAGTATTGTTTTCATATTCTCAGCTGGAAACAGAAAGATTGTTCTTTTTTTGTTTGTGAAGATAAGTGGTTCCCTACCTAACTGAGTAGGGTAGCAGGAGCATGTCAATACTGAGAAAAAAAAAAAATTATGCCCTGCAGGTAGCATCACACTTTCCATCTGGACTATTGCCACCACAGCTTCTATTTTCATTTTGTAATATGTCTACGAAGAGAGCAGCAATTTGAAGGTTTTTGATTCCCTCCACCCCATCTTTTCTGATGGTGGTGGTGAAGAAACTGATGGAAGATTTCATTCAGAGTAACCAGGTATTATATTTATAAAGACACTTCTCTTGTACATAAAAGCCCAAGTCAGCTATTATCTTGGGGGGGGTGATGGTGGGGAAGGTAACATAATGAAGACTTGTATGTGTATTATCTAGCAGTGATTCTTAAAGCGTTACACTTCCCCCAGCCCCCAAGCTTTTGGGAATAAAAAGTACATTCATTGATCAGAAGACGTACAAAATTGGCAGCTTTTGAAGCTGAGATCCTCATTAACTAATTAACTAAGAGTAGTTACAGCTTTGCAGTTTTCAATTGCTCAGTAAACCAAAGTGACCTAATAAAGACATTTCTAGAATAAAGTGGGGGTAGTTCTGATACCATGGATGTGCAGTCTATTAAATAATAATAGATACTGTGAGGTTACTTTACTGCTGTGGGTATTTGCTGGGATTGGACCCAGTCCAGCTCATTTTACATTAGAAGACCAAAACCTGTTTATTTACAGCTATGCAATTACATTCTTGAGTATGAACTTGGACATTGCTATGTGAGCTTTCTGTACCAGCCCTTCAGGTCCAAAGGCTGTTCACTTTTAAGTTCAAATAAGAGAATCCTTATGTAATTTTTTTTCTTGGAAGAACAGCCTCTAAGCCCCAATACTCAGTGTAAGCTGTCTTCCACATTTATTGACCTATAAATGAGAAGTTCCCCTGACAGTAAACAAGTTTGGGACACATGATTAAAGCTGTTTTTTTTTTTTTTTTTTTAAAAAAAGTATGATTTTTCACTCTGAATTCAGAGTTAATCTCAACAAATTTTGAAAATCGGATTCTTTCAAATTATGGTAGTTAATCAAGAATCACTTTGAAAATCATGATCATGCAGCTTTATTTTAAATTGTCACATGTGTTGTTACGAGGTTTTTGCTCATACTGTTTTGAAAGCCAAGATTTCTGTCTATTTCTATGTCTATTTTTATTTCTGTTTTCCTCTTAAGAATGTCAATGTGATTAAATACATAGGCGGAATGTGTGCTTAAAATAAACTGGTAGCATATGCATTTTCAGAAATCTTTGTTCTGTAATGATAACTTCTCCCCCAACAATAAGAAGAGCCCCCTCTACACTTCTCCTAGGAATTTTGGGTTGGAGAATCTGAAGATTTCCTATGTAAAAGTGCTTCTCATTTTATCAGCCAGTCTAACAGTTTGGAGGCATGTGAGATCCAGAACTTAGACACTGTAAGCAGATTTCCACGTTCTGAAAGCTTTCAGTTGAGAAGAAGGCAACAGGACTACAGATTGTCTGTCTAGGGATAAATGGCTATTTTTTGTGTTCCGTGCAACAGTCTTATTTTTGCATTATCATAACTTTATCATTAGGCAAGCCCATGTAGTAATATCTGTTTCTTGTGTTGTGGTACAGCTCAGGACTTGCTGTTCGTGTTACTGCTGGCTGGTTTTTTTCTGGGACTTGAAAGCTTTTCATTGAGCCTTTAGAACGTGCAGAGATCTGCTTGCTAGAGTGCAAAACTGATCATTTGTACTGCTGAACATCTGTCCTTGTCACACAAGTAACAATCCCAATTTTCTTTTACTCATTAGATTCTGAAGTCAAGATACAGTTTAGGTACATGTGTCTTCACAACAGAGGCTGTGAGAAGAGCTTCTCTTTGCCATTACAAAGCCATTCTCAGAGTTCCATATACTAGTGTGGGGAAAACAACATGGATTGGATGACTAACTGACAAGTCTTAGTGTAAGCTTTGACGTGGTTGTCCGTCTTAGACGGTAATCCCCATTTAATTCAGTTACACTGAGTTCCAGTATTTATTTTTTAACAGGTGGTGTATCCTGATGGAATATGAAAGCTACTTCATTAAGTGATGTATTTAAAATGTGAGGGTCACCTTTCCATGGAGGTGTGCAGTCAACTCTATGCTGGTCCCACTGAGCCTGCTACCCTCTCCTTATGTAAAAGCTTATAACTCTTTCCCCGTCTGTCGTCAACCAAGCTGCAAGTAGTAGAGAGCTGCATAATCCCTTTATCCGATTTAGTAATACAACTCATACCTGGGAGGTTTACTTTCTATCACAGGAGAGTTTTTGGGTATAATTGCTAGAGAAGACACCTAGCAGCTAACATACCCAAATGTCTTTGTTAACAGACACGGATACCCTCTTACCTGAAGCAAGAATTTGTTTAATTGTGGAATACAGGCTAAGAGCATAGTAATCTTTATGTGCAGTTGCTGGCTTTTCACAAACAGACAAACAAGATTTTTTAAAATTACAGTGACTGTTGCAGAACTTGATGTACACAAGAGAAGTTTGTATCCTGCCCATCCCCAGGCAGTGGATTTCTACTTTAATGCCTTCTGTACATGGGATTAGGCCCTGAGGGTTGAGAAGTAAGCTAGTCCGATCATGTGGAACGTACATACATACCTCTCAAGCATAAATCACTTCAGCTACAAGTAATGGCAACTAAACCATCTGCCAGTAGTGTTGTTCTTACACTTTCTGATATGTTAATTGAGGAAGGGAAGAAAGGAGTGGAAAAACTGTTTGATAACAGGAATGGTCTTCAGGAAAAGGAATGAAAATCGTGTATCTGAGGCAGTCTCTTGACAGAAGATTGCATAGTAACGATGTACTCTGGGGTAGGCTTTACATTATTAAACCTTAACTGTTTGTGATTGAAAGGCTAGTGTTACTAAAGTGTGATTAGAGACCTCTGTCTTTCCTAACTGTAAGCTGTTCTTGTAAGGGTAAAAAAACCACTACCAGCTTTTAATGTCAAATTAGTTGAAAGTATTATGACCCTTCTGGACAAGTCACCATTGGTATACAGCAGCTAGATTTTGATGAGCTACCAAGTAAATGTTGAGATCCAGGTGCATACTCCCTTCCAGTACAGTGAACTGGAGGATGGGAAAAATCTGTAAGCAATTTTACAGATTGTACTTTCCTGTGAAAAGCTGTGGAGCATACAGCTGAGGGAGAATCTCTTTGCTGAGAAGGAAAGGGTACAATTATGAAAGGTTATTTTATTTATTTGTTTTAAGGCAAGCTTATTTCGTGCCCCTCCCCCCCAATACTGAAGTAAGGATTAATTGCCTGAGACTGTCCTGTGGACCTGGCTTCAATTACAGCCTATTTTAAAGCAAAGCAAAACCATTTATCTGTATATAATTGTTAGCTACTTCATCTAAGGCTCTTTGCACACTGGAAGAATGATGCCCTGTGCCACCCTCTTGCATTACCAGTGTATGTTATATGCACTGATTTAATCTCTCTAAAAGCGTTTTCTATGGTTACTCGGCAGACAGTTTTAGGATCTTGTATTACAGACAGCTGGAGACTCAATCAGCATGCTTTCAGCTTTAGCAATTTTTTTTTTGGAAGTGAATTAATCACTTGCAGGATTGAACATGGAAGAGGTGATTAATTCCACTGTAGTTTTATAGGAGAGGTGTATATAAAATATCCTTGAAGTCTATTGTGTCTAGGAGAACTGATCTTCATCTACCTAGATTTGACTGTGGATGCTAAAATTTGTTGAAAAATTAGAAGTGATACATAGCTGTCACCTAAAACATATTATGACACCTAATTGCTGAATTCAAATAGATTAGTTATACATTAAGTAATACAAAACTACAGAGTGCAGTAGCACCTTGTCTTGCCATGGACAAGAAGTTGCTTCTACTCAGTTGCTGCTGTTTAGCTTTTCAAATGTGAAGGAGGTGAGGAAGGATTGCAGAAGAGTGGCTTTCCCCTCTGATTAGGTATGCAAAATTCAGCACTTGGATATAGGTCAAGGATTAATTGATACTGAAAATAATATGCCCTTCAACAGAAGTCTTGATCTGTCTCAGAGCTGAATCTCATTTGCTATGTTATGTTGTAGTTGGTCTGTAGAGATGCTCAGTGTTCAGGAATGCCTATCTGATACCCCCTCTGTCCAAATTACAAGCCATGTTTGCGGGGGCGGGGGAGTATGGCAAACAACGCAAGTAGGTTTTATATTGCATGGAGAGGGCTGAAGCAATTGTGGTTTTTAGAACTAGTTGAAACTAACACTTCTGAGAGGCACTGCATTATTTTGTTCTAATTAGGGATTATAAAGTCAGAATACACATGGGACAACACACTGCAGATGCAGTTCGCACTGTTCTGCCTGATGATCGACACTGCAGCTTGAAGTATTTCATGATGTATCAAGACTAATATGACTCCTGGAAAAACCCAGAGTACAGAAGAAGTAGAATATCACGAGACATAATCCAACCTATATCAAATGCAGTATTTGACTAGGAAAATAATGAGAGGCAAAAATGAGAATTTTATTTAAAAAAAAAAAAAAACCAAACAAGAAATAGCTTATCATTCCTTTCTGATTCTGAGTGGCTGGCTACTGGAGAAGAGCTGCAACATAGAAATTGCATGCTACTGGCTTAAACAAGAAGACACTTTTGCTACATTTGACCTATGCAGTTTGACCTATGCAGTTTAAATGAGAATGACCCCATTCATGCTAGGGTGATTGCCCAGATTTAAATCGGAGCTAAAACTACCATCTGTAGTTCCTAAACACAAAGAGTGTTTATAATCAGTATTTACGGGTAGGAGTATTCTCTGAGATGAAAATCTATAGATCAGACAAGCATTATTTGTAAATGCTGAGCAGTCAAGTCTTTCAGAAAGAGTTAGAAAGACTGATTTGCCAGTAATCAACCCTTAGAACTGGGCCTTAGTCTTGAATCAAAATACATAAATCTCAAGTATCTCAAGAAGCTTTAAGCATAACAAAATTTGTTTCAGGTAAAAACTAAAAATTGTTTTGAAATGCATATTTTTGCTAAGAGAGTCAAAGTAACGAATTCCCGTATTTGCCTGTCCCTTGCTTGAAGGGTTCTCGTTTCAGGGGCTAATACCCAAACGATAACCATAATGGCTTTCTGTAACAGACTTTTTTAATCAGCACATATTTAATCACATTAAAGTATGCAGTTCACTTAGAATGAAATCTAAATCATTTCCAGAAAAGCTGCTTGGGGGGTGTGGAGGAAGTAAAAGTCAGTGCTTTCCTCTGTGCTAGGCCACAAAACCTGAATTGCACATGGAAAATTAATGGAGCTGTCCACATGCATAAATAACATATGAGGTAGTTGGAAGAGTACAAGAACACAGATGATGTGGATGCATAATGGGCTAAAAAAGGTGAGGTTCTTCCAGGTGAGAACTGCCACCATGGTGTATGGCATTATGCAAAGCACGGCATTTCTGTGGGGACAGCACAAGAAGCCTTGCATCTGTGTGCTCTTGGCAAGTCTCTGCCAAGATACGGCTTAAATCAAGTAACACCATTATGTTCTGTGGTTACAATGGACATTATAACCTGCTGCTTACCAGCCAACCAAAAGTGACGCAACATCAATGTATTTTGATTGGTGGGGGTGGGAGTGAGAAGATGCAGTCCTCTGTAGCTTAAAATTGCTTGAAACCAAAGATTAATGATTGCTTCATAGGGGCTGTAATAGACCAATTTACTGAAAAAACTAGCACCAGAAAGAGGCATGTAGAAGTAGTGATAGAGATATTTCAATCAGCATATGTATTAGATGCTTCAGGTTTCATTATCCTTGGACAAATGGGCTGTATTCTCACTTCTTTAGTGGTAGCTGTGACTTGAGATCCTTTGTGGTCATAGACTTGCCTTTCAATTTGATTTCTGAGCATACAAAGAAGAAAATGAGTAGTTGTACTTGCTACTGCCATGTATTCCCATCCTTTCCCACTAAAATGTGTGATATGAAAGAAGGTGTTCACAGGCAGCAGGACTGAAAAAGAAATAGCGAAGATGGAGGAATATAGAGGACAAGCCAGGCTTAGGTAAGTGGGGAAATGTGACAGGGATGACTTTGAAAACAGATTTCAGAGCCTTTGAGAAAGCGACAAATGTTCTACTTATGTGACATTTTTATCGTGTGTGCGTGTCTACTCTAGGTAACACTATGTATAGGGTACCTTTCTTTTCCTGCTGTTAACAGCTAAAAATTTTGGGAGTCAGCTCCTGCTGCCCCACAAGGGTATGGTGCCATGCAGGAAGTGCCGGCTCAGCACTAAGGGGGAATTGTGGCATCAGGCCAGATGTTATGTATCTGAAGGATATTCCAGCTGCTTAACATGTGAAATACCCAGGACGTAGCACTGCAAAGAGATGATCCATCCTAGAGTGTCACATAGGAAAGACAATCTGCGAAGTCTGCTGACTTAGCCAGCATAAAGCTAAATATCGGATGTATGCAACCATTCATCATGAGATAACATTGAGGACAACACAGAAGCACCACCTTCCCGCTCCTCCCCTGCCTCAGAGAGCCTCAACCTCACAGGATACAGAGTCTCACAAATTGTTTAATTTCATAGCATGATACCATCAATAGTGGGCATAGTTACCACAGTGTTGCCAGGTACATGCTTACCAGCCTCTGTGCTTTATTTAGCATATCAGTGGTTAAAGAACACTTACACCTGTTCTTCAGTGTTAAAAGACCTGGGATCATTTTGAAGCTTGACATCACAGCTAGAGTCAACATAAGGAAATCAATGTTAAGAATTAATCCATACTGGAAAAAAATTTTAAAAATATCTGTATTTTGCTGCATGAAATCAATAACAAGAAGGGTATGTTTTTCACTGTTGTTAGTAAGTTGTTTTCAACACTTGTCTGTAGTGTAGAATTCCAGTTGCTAATACAAATTAAAACCCTGTTTTTACTTCTGTTTTAACCTGAATTAGCTGAGAGTAGCATCGTGAATTTATTATTTTTGACAGTAGAAACAAACTTTCAAATTTCTTTGTAATTTTTGATCTGAATATGCAACTATGACTCTAAGTAGAGAAATTAATGCCATACCACTACAGCTCAAATTTGCCTAGAAGCTCGATGAGTAGATGAAAGAAGGGTATAGCAAGTAACACCATTTTTTCCTCTAATTTAAAAATTAATCTGTCATCCAAACTAAAGTAAGATCTTTATGGAGGCTTGCATAGTGTTTGAAAATTAAGGTAGCTCCAGGTGTATGTTATCCATAATTGTTTTTAAACATAGGTTATGCCATGAAGGCTTAATGACCACAGAAATAGCAGAGAATCTTTAATGCCCAGCATAGATATCCCATCAGATCCACCAAATGGACTGTTAACAGGTGGTTCAACCAGTTCAGCATCATATTTCAGATGTATGTCTTATGGAGATGAATTTAATAGGTTTATCTGAACCACAAATAACCAGTGCTTTTCATTGCTTTGTACACAATCCTGCATTTAAGCCCCTTAACTGTGATCATGTAACCATTCCCTCCATCCTTCCTGATATAAGGATTTAGTGTTAATATTGGGCAAAGATACAGAACTGTGAACTGGCCATAAAGGATGACCTGTTAGGATGCAAGATAAACTTTATGAGAAAACAGTGTTTCAAAAGAAGAAATCACTAATGGTGGAAAGATGATTAAAAGATGCTGAAGTGGAGCATAATATAGAAAAGGAAGATCTCTACAAAGAAAGAATTCTGAAAGTTTTACGTTAAAATTGAAAGCGAATAATGGATGAAGTCCTTATGTACAGAGGTTTCATTAATGTTTAATATGAATTTTGCTTGAATGAAGACTTCAGGATTCACTCGTGAACTCTTTGCAGTGAACCATAATAAACTTCACTCAGCCTTCTCTACAGTGTCATTGACGTTTGNTGAACCCTTTGAACTAAGCATCTAGATAAGTCTTGTGAAAAGCTCTGGCTTACTGCATGAAAGCTATGACTTTAGATGTAGGTTTAACAATTACTCTGTAGATGCATCTTTAGATGTCATTTTTTTTTTGCTATCTTTTTATTGGCATTAATAGGTTAATAGAGCAGATTTAATAGCATCCCAGATTACCATGAGGGAAAAAGTAACTAATCTCAAAAGGAGATGCAACTCTTTCATTTGTTAATCATAACCAAGAGCTGTAAAGTTCCAGCAGTACTCTCTAGGATGTTGAATATGTCCCAACTGCTGCTTGAAACCATCCCTTGGCATAAGAGCTAATCTCCAACTGAATTAATTTCACCTACCAAAAATGTATAAATTCTCCCTTCCCTACTTCTCATTTACTTATAATTTCCTCATTTGAGAAGAAGTTGTCCAGCCTTGGGATCAGTGCAGAGGAAGTACAGGTATTTACCCAAATAAGATATAAGTAACTCATTAAATATTTTTTTTTTTTGTCTTTTGTAGAAGTTTGGTTGGAACTTGACAGTGCTCTTGGCATATGGAAAAAGCCCTGCAGACTGTCAAAATACATGTTGCACACTGACTGTGGCACGTTGAGTTTGAATGGACTTTTTCAAGTTTTTTTGCTACTGTGGGCGTTATTAGTTCATATCATTAATTGTGGAGGTGGCAGGCATATTCCAGCTCTGGCTACTTAGAGTTGTATGAGACCCTTGGGCATTTTCTGTTTTTATGGCTTTGCAGCTTCATAA